>JAOTQM010000058.1:3285000-3548696 GCA_026939265.1 Oreonectes daqikongensis
AAAGCTAGAGCTAAAATATTATGACACATTATTTTACTTCGAGCATGATAATAACTGTCATTCCCTCCCTAGACATTCATTTAATTAGAAACAAAAGACTCCTGAGCATTGAGTGACGTATTTGGGTTCTGCCTATATCATTTACTATAGGGTTCTGGTAATGAGCTCAGAGCCCGGGTATCTCCTGTGCCGACAGACCTTTGGAACATTAAATCCCTCATTGCCTAGAATTTCATGTAATTCGGGTGCCTGGTTTGTTTTGTCTCGTCGTATGCCTCTTACTACATCCTGTAGTGCTGATATCATACTGTCAATGAGAATGTTGTTACCGTGTATGTATTTTCTTTTAGCGGTGTCGACTCTTTTCTAATGTTTTACATGCGTTCTGTTGAGAAGCAGTTGTTCTCTAATGGGATTCTCAGAAACTGAAATGTAGACTCAGTGGTGATTCACCCCAAGTATCATCTGACACGTCGACACTTACAGTTTGGTTTACAGCAACACATTACTGTAATCTGACAATCAAGGCTTGCAAAGGATGGCGTGTCGCTGATGTTAAAGGGATAGTTCACCCAAAAATAAAAATGTTTTCATTGTTTATCAAACCTATATGACTTAAGGTTTTTTGAAGAACCAAACATTGACCATTGTGTTGATGCAAAACGACATTTCTCCAAATATCTTGTGTTCCACAAAAGAAAGAATCATATACAGGTTGTGAACTAGAATAGGTTGACAGAATTTTATATTTGGGTGAACTATGCCTTTAAATCTCATCTTGTTTGTTTGTATTTGTCTTCAGTCATAGTTATGCTGCTACTTAGACTATAGCGTCTGAGTGAAATGCTGACAAGGGCTCGCAGTAATATTGTAATTTTATTACAACGTGACATGCCATCTCGTTTCTCCTACATAGTGCAAACAGATAGGACGAGATTTTTCTAACGCATTTATTTTGAAAAGTGCAGATGCGCACAAATGGACACATTCCTTATCTTAAAGAACGGTTCGGTGGTTTTGATGTTTCTGGATTTCAACACAAGAAAATGGAACGGCCCCTCTGTTTTCTGAATTTAGCAATAAAAGCTGAACGCGCTTACTCGCTTTCCGAGTTACGCTGGAGAGATCCAACAATCCCGGTCTGGTGTTACGATGTCAACCTGCCTTGTACCTCTTGCTGCCTAAGACATTGAAACACGAGACTTGCCTGCAGTGTGTTCAGACTTGGAATTCCCTGAAGATGTCAAATGCAAAAATGTACGTTATACAAATTTAAATCATTGCATTCGCGAAGAAAAAAAGAAATAAATGACAACTTGGGGATGCATATTAGTGCTTTGTCTTATTTTTTATTTATGAAATGACAGTGAAATATGCAACAATGCAAATCTATATATGGTGAGGAGAAGGCAAACCTTAATCTGATATTACAGGCTATAACTACAGCACATAATTTAAAAAAAGGTACAAATGTAATTTCAGATTAAGGCACATCAGGTACTATACTGAAACCTCTTATCCCATTTTCCAAGTGCATTTTGCATTGTATTTTGTAATACAGAGAATTTTGCGTAAATGATGTTTAAATGAATATTTATCGCTGTACCATGCCTGTTCGGTGTTATTTAAGAAATAAAAATGTTTAAAATGAAACCCCTTGGTTTTTTCTATGCCTTTCTAACTATGTAAATAGTCCCAGTGTTTGTGGCTTAAAGGGATAGTTCACCCAAAAATGAAAATTCTTTGTTCATTTGCTCCCCCTTTTTTTATCATTTCAAACCTGTCGGACTTAAAGCTATTTTGAAGAATGTTGGTAACTGGCACCCATTCACTCGCATTGATTTTGTGCCCATTAAATAGAAGTGAATGGGTGCCAGTTACCAACAAGGAAGAAAGTCATAACGTTTTTTAAATGACAAGAGGGTAAAGGGCAGAATAACTACTTGAATTCAGTGTATCAGGGTAGGGGCAAGTTAAAGAACGATGCTTTGTTTGCTGATAAATTCAGTTTAGTAGATTTACAGTGCTGCCATACATCAGAATTTTATTCACATGGTTTCCTCAGTTATCTCGGGGGTTACAGTGACATGATACCATTATCTAGAAAGCCTGCAGTGTGAACTCTTAATGAATAAGATCCCTGTGCTTACACACAACTTTGACTGCTGCTCACCACCATCATGCACTGATAAGTGAAAACTGCCAGAAAGTTCTTCGCTTATCTTATCAAACACACATTGCATATATGATCTGGTGACATTTTCTATCACAGAACTGAAAGAACTGATTTAAAAGCCCCACTAGACTGAAACAGCATGAGCTCTCGGCCACGTGTCAAATCAATTCGATATGACGGCATGATGAGGAACTGTGTTAAAAAAAAAAAAACTCAAGGTCTAATGTCAGCTTATAGGGATAGTTTACCCAAAATTATTCACCCTCATGTCATTGCACGAACACAAAACCACAGAAACAATTTCTCATCTTCTTTTGTGTTCCGCAGAAGAAAGACTCATATACAGGTTTTGAATGACATGAGGGTGAATAAATGATGAAAGTATCCCTGGCCCTTAAAATATAAAGTGGCAATGAACTAGAAGCTGTTTTACAGCAGACCTCTGTAAGCCAGTCGTACAGATCCTGTGGGCAGATCTGTTGTGAAACTTTTGGCGGTTATAGCAGTTTGACCTGGTTTAGATGTAGCTATTTACACATCTGACCGTGCGAAAGGTTTATTAGCCTTGGCTGTGGGGTGGTTTTCAAGGTTGTCTTGTGTCACATGTTCACACTGAGACAGCTGCCCCAGATAGCAAACTGACATGGATTCAATGTCATTTTTACAGAATTCAAATTTCAATGTTGAATCAATTTTCACAATTTGGACGGTACATCAGAACATTTCCACGCCGACAATAAAGCGTTGATTCAATATCGAAATGGAAATGAAAATTCTGTCATCATTTCCTCACCCTCATGACACTGTACACTGGCGACATCTGCTGGTTAACACTGTAAATACAACAACAATATTCAGGTATAGTCATTTGTTTTCAGTTTTTAGAGACTTGTGAAATCACTGACATTGGATCAATTAAATCAGATTGCTTTCATCAGCCTAGAAACTGGCCCGTGGGATTTTCATTCTGGAAATGATACTACCATGTTTTGTATCTGCTTAAATATCAATTCTGTTTTTACTACAAATATCATAACAAACCATTTGTTTACCATTAAAACAATTACAAAACATTGTAGTGTGTTTTGAGCCATATTCAGTTTGTCAATCTCAATATTACTGAACTGTGTGTGTACAGAACAGAAGTGTGTATGTGGCCATTTCACTGATTTCAATCTTTGACATGCCATTACTCAGTCAATAACTAAAGTTGTTTAGAATAAATAAGACACACAGTTGGTATAAAATAACACAACCACAATGTTTAAAAAGTAACTGTCCAGCTACTGAAACATGTAGTTATGCCAGGTCAGACCTGACCTTTTACGAGCGGGGGTTCCGCTTGGGCAGGTTTCAAGGCCTTTCGTAGTCATGACGGACACCTCCCTGCTCGGTTGGGGTGCTGTGCGCAATGGATATGCAGGTCCTGTGCAAGGTCAGGAAGAGGAGCATCAAGTGATGCTAGTTGTGCCCTATTGGCCAAAACAGACTTGGTTCTCAAGTTGATGCTTTTGACAATGCTGAGACCATCCCTCAGGCTAGGGCCACTAGGCTTCTCTATTCCTTTAAGTGATGCCTCTTCTTGTCCTGCCGTCCACGGAGATGTGCGATCGGGATGCCAGTCTCCCTCATCTAACAATGAAGACTCACCTCCATCAAGGTCCTCACCTCCATCAAGATCTACAGGCACTCTCTTTGTGTTCAACAACCCTGGAGTGCAGATCTCCCTGCTGGGGAGGAAGACCCAACCCTGTCGTTGTTGTGTCCTGTTACAGTTATGTGAATACTCGTGTGACCGTTTGTGACTGAATGGATTTGTAAGGGGTATGAATTGTATGATTTTTATTGCAGGTCTTCTGTTTTTCTGTGAGACCCAGCTGAAGACATCAAGACAGATGCAGAACACCACATTGACCTCTGGATGACTGACTACCATGTTATGAGTCAAACTGAGCACCTGTGACAGTGTGTAGTTTAGTCACACGTGTCATGTGTATCAGTAAATTGAAGTTTTTATGAGCTGCAGTTTTCTATTTTAGTTTATTACAACACAACAGTTTTACTTGGAGATGCACAACTCCTAAATCTTCCTGAATGACTAAAATATTTTCTACTTGTTACCCTATTAATTGATAAAAGCATCTGCCAAATGAAAAAATGTAAATGTATCACAGGTGTACATTTTACACGCTACAATAATTCACGATAAAAAAGTGGGTAAATAATAATTATTATATAAATAAATCATTTATTATTAGGTAAATCATAAACAATATTCTGATCACAGATTTCACAGATATTTTCTAAGCACATTTTAGCAATTCCAAATCACATCAATTCTAAGTTGATTGTTAACAGGGTATAAAGTGACTCTAGACTAGAGGGACCAGCACCACTTCTGTTAATCTTCCACAATCTGATGGTAAGTTTTGGCAGTTCATTTTAAATTCATCGACGCCAACCCCAAAAGGTCTTTGACTTGAACTGGTGCTAGTCCCTCAAAGTCACCTAAATAAATATTTTCTGTTTGTTTTTGTGGAACAAAAAGGAACAGAGTCCAATCCGGTTAGTTTATTTTCTAATAAAGAAGCAATAAGAATAGTGAATCTTGTCTGAGGCTTGTCTTGTCTCTAAATGTTCTGTCTTACATCTCCTTTTGTGCTCCACTGAATATACTAGACATACACAGTTGGTACAAAATGGACCTGTTTTATTCTTGATGCAATATTACACTTCTTGGTTTTTAACTGGCTTTTATATTAGTCTTGCATTGAAGGTTTTTATACCTAAAATATGTATTTGTGAATGTATATTTTTTATAAATAATAAAGCAATGTAACCAAATGTGATGTTTAATAATTAATGTAGATTTAACTATTTTTTTCATTTTAAAACTTAATTTTTATTTTAAATGTTAACTTAAATTTAATGCAATAATATTTTAATTAAAAAACATCGTTGACTCGACCTCAACGTCCGATACCATCACAGTTTGTATTCAGCGCCAGTTTGTATTTAGCCATCAATTGAAACTTCACATTCAAGGATAAATCCATCAGTTAGTTTCGAGACTACCGAAGCTGAAATGATCTTTGAGAACTACGAGCCCATAATATCATAATACCGAGGTGCTCTTTATGCCATCTTGGGCTATGGATTAGAGCGAGACCGAGAAGGCCAAAGTTCCAGAGCCTTCACCTCCTGCACCTGTTCTCAAGAGAGAGACTCATGAGTTATATACGTATATATTCATTTTTTACTGCGTTTCTCGAAATATATAATATTTTCATTTACAGCGTTAAACACACATTTTTGTAATTTTTATGGCTGACTTGATGCTCCTAATATAAAGTTTAAGATGTTTGCCTAGAATTCACAGACAGGGTGTTGTTATTGTATTTATATGTCATTTTGAGTCAAATATGGCTAAAAACACTTGCCATTTTCAAGATTTGCCATTTGTCTATATTATAACTTCAAGGAAAATTTCTCAGTTCTATATTAAATATTGGTTTAATAAATAATACATAAAGTAACAAATTCCCCAAATATGAAAAATATTTTTGAACAAAAAACCAGAGGGTTTTTAGAGATGGGTGGACAACTCGGACAACAGGTAATTCCACACGTCTGGTACTAGAGCTTCTGAGGCATCAAATAATGGAAAAAGCAGGTGGATAAAAGAGAAAACAAAAATAGTAAGTTTCTTTTCCAGTCTGCTCAACACTATGCTCTTTTATTTTAAAAATATTTAAAGATATCAGTCATTGGATAAACAGGTGTGTCAGATATTTATCTGCTCTCATTTGTTCTCAACAGCTTCCTCACAAAGGCAGGAGGTTGGGAGACGAGAGACATCCGCAAAACCCCCTGCCGAGGCCGCTTCTCCGCCTCAGTGAGTTAAACAAATTCTCTTGATTTATACACATCAATCTATATGCTTGAAAGTTAAAATGTAGTACTGGTATTTTTAGCGCTCAACGTTCTTCCTGGAGAACTCTTCCACCTAAGTGAGTTAAACAAATTGATTTATGAACAGTAATCTAAGCGCTCAAATGCTTGAAAATTCAATACTTACAGTGCTTGTATTTTTAGGCAGGAGAGTTGTATACAGAGACAAAGAAACACATCTGAGTCTCTGGTACCTTCAGCTGCTGCTGTTCCAAGAAAAAATCATTTATTCCTAATGACGTCGTAGGAAAAATATCAGTTCTTTTATTTTTAAACTGTTTTTGGTAGAATGATTCTTAGTGTGTTAGTGAAATTTAGAGGATCTTTAGAGGATCATTGGATGAACAGGTGTGTCAGGTGTTTATATACTCTGATTCTCAACAGCTTCCCCACAAAGGCAGGAGATTGCTGGACCGGAGAAGTCCACAAAGCCCCCCATCACACCAGCTTCTCCACCGCAGTGAGTTAAACAAATTCTCTTGATTTATACACAGCAATCTTGAAACTTAAAATAACTTGACATACTTGTGTTTTTAGGGCTCAGCGTTCTTTCTGGGAAACGTTTCCACCTCAGTAAGTTGAACATTCTCTTGATTTATGAACAGCAGTCTAAATGCTCACATGTTTGCAGAAACAACATGACAGTGCTTGTGTTTTTAGGAAGAAGACTTGTACAAAGAGACTGGAGAAACCAGATCCAGCCAAATGTAAACCTCAAATAATGAAAATTGTACTTTTGGTAGCGTGTTTGAAATTTAGAACATCTTGTGTTGATCTACTTTTGTTTGTTCTCAACAGCTTCCCCACAAAACCAGGAGATTGGTGGACAAGAGACGTCCACAAAGCCCCCTGTTAAGGCCGCAGTGAGTTAAACAAATTCTCTTGATTTATAAGCCACAATCTTTATGCCTGAAAGTTAAAATAACTTGACGTACTTTTTAGGGCTCAACATTCCGCCATCAAGCTGGAGGATTATATTTCGGTCAGAGATGTGTCCAATGCTGAATCTCCTGAAGAAGGAAAGACAAAAGGAGGATGAGGAAAGACAAAAGGAGGATGAGGAAAGATAACATTTGTAAGTTAACTGAAATTTTACTTATGGTAGCATATTTGTTTGTGAAATTAGAGCAACTTGTATTCATGGATCTGTATTTAAAGATATCAGTCATTGGATGAACAGGTGTGTCAGGTGTTGATCTACTCTGATTTGTTCTCAACAGTTTTAAAAAGGCAGGAGATTGCTGGACAAGAGACGAAGAGGCAGGAAGCGAACACACTGGACACCTCTATTATGTGACCTTCTGGATGGAGTACATCTGTCCGAAAAGCCCCATGCCACAGCTACACCATCTCCTGTACCTGAGTGAGTTGGACAAAAAACTCCTCAATTGATAAGTGATTGAATGTTTGCCAAATTGGTACTTACACTCTTTCTTATACTTGTAGACATCATCATTTAGGGTTTAACTCTATTCAAAGAGTGAGCCCATTTAACAGGCTGAAGCCTCTTCGTCCAGCCAAATTCATTTTCATCATCCACATTTGGTAAGTTGTTATATTTTGATCTTTCTGATCGACAGTATCAATGCTCTTTTATAGCTTAAACATGTTTTAAAATCCTAATTGTTGATATCAATCATTAGGGGTGTCTTTAAACTACTCTGATTTGTTTCTAACAGCTTTCCATCGGAGTCGGGGAACAAGCAGGACTCTGGATATTGACTGTGAAATTGAAAATGTATGCAGGCTGCTGTGTCTTCCTCCCCCTGTCTACCGCTAGACCACCTGTACCTGAGTAAGTTGAACAATTCCCTCAGTTTTAGATTGACTTGTAATATTAGCTCTGTTCATTATAGACAGCTGTTAGTGCTTGACTGTTTGCAGAAACATGATGTTTACTTGTATTTCTAGACAGTCACCTGTTCCCCATCTCCAGCCCTTACCTACACAAGCTCCTTTGGACACTAAGCTGCCTCGCAAACGTACGTCAGCTCGCTGGTACAGTGATATGAGCCCCTAAACATGAATAGGCTCAATTTAAAAGGTGCTTTTTAATTGTACTAAATATCTGTTTGTTGTATTTGCAGCTAAAGTTAAGTAGAGAGGCACCTGAAATGCAGCCGATGGACTCTGTGCACATTCTGCACAAGCGGAGTGATAAACTTGCGATGTTGTCTGTAGTCAGTTTCCGGTTTACTATCTCATTACCCATGTGGGTGTTTATAAAACAAACTAATGTTACCTAAACAATGACTGCATGGAAAACCACATTTCTGTACAAAATTGACAGATTAGATGAATAATCTTACGTTCCACATTTTCTCCCCCATAGAAGTCCATTATAATCATACAGCTCCGCTCAAGAAAAACGTTTCTGATCATGTTGATGTTTAATATCGGTGATAAAAAAAATTAATTTGAGTTTTTCCCAGTTTAGGTTCAGGTAGGTAAAGTTTTAAGCTTTTCATTATGCGCAAGGTGAGATTTTTCACTTTTTCACAGTGTTTATTATAAGTACAATTTGACAGGAATGTGTTTTTCCCCGGTCGTTGTTTAGATCTGATAAGTTGTTTTAGAAATAGTGATGCGAAAGTTAACTGGAAACTGTTATCCAGACTTCTGACAACATCGGATGTTCATCACTACGCATTTGCACAGTCCTGGGCTTCAATCAAATAAACCAGCAGCAAAAGACCAAATAATAAAAACCCTCAAAAGCTCACTATGATAATAAACACTAAGTCTGAAATCAGCACTTGTTCACATAGTGCACTAGATAGGGGATAGGGAACAATTGAGACGATGATGCTGTCTGTTGGGATAAATCAAGTCTCTTCTAGAATAACTGGGTTTTAGCGTTTTACATTATAGATCATGCAGTTTCAATGGATAGACTTAAAACCAATATTTTTATATTTATGCCATTTTAGTTGGCCTGACTGGAATCAAACACAAACATTTGTCATACTATGTAATACATATACACTCATAATCTTGTCTTGTTTTCATGTCTCATCCTTGGGACCGAGTCCGACAGACCCAACTCCAGCTTGACTGGATGCTCATCCCAGATTTTCCAACACTAAATGATGGGCACAGCTGAAGCCTGTGTCAAGCAGAAGGTAATAGGACCATATCATATCAGGTTTTTTTTCAGTATCATTTCCTTTCTATTTTTCTGCTAATTCACCTGCCAGTGTAGTGTACAAAAAATACAAATGAATTTGGTCTTAATGAAAATAATAATAATGGTAAACAAATTTGGTTTGATGTCTTAGGAGTCACATTGAAGGAGTCGTGGTGATAGACGGATGATGGAAGAGCTGAGGTAAGAGAAAGGTAGGTGGTAGAAAATGATTGACAGGACCATCAGGCGCCTACTCTGGAATAAAAGGAACATGTGTAAAAGAAACACGAATTAAAGAAATGTTTTTGATTTATAAACTCTATGCATGTAATTGTCCAGGTATAACATTTTGACCATGTACTGTCACTTGCATATGTGTCACAAGTGTTCCCTTTCTGTCCGTCTCTCGACGCTGTGTTGAGACAGAATGGGGTTTGAACTTGAGAAGCTATCATCTCTGATCTTACATTTTTTGCACAATTTATTTATTATTTTATTTATCCTTTATTTTTCCAGGAAGGTATGTTTATTCTCCCTTTTTTTTCGTCGCAAACTGCTATGCATATATGACAAAGAGCACCAGTATTTTGGAAGGGAACCTGGAAACAAGATTAAAAACAATCTTATATATATATATAAATATTTACTGAATCATTTGTTAATAAGAAATATTTTTTAAAGGATTTGCATGTTACTGATAATAATTATTTTCAGTTCACACGCGATGATTTGATTGGAGTACACTGAAATACATCACTTCCGGTCAGCGGATCGTATGCGCTGAAGTTCAGTTTTTCGCATCCGCAGATGGTCGTCAGCCCAGGCAACCCGTGTGATTCTCCATAGGAAATGAATGACTTCCGGTCTATCGGTTGTCATTCGTCGTGTGCAGTGAAAAGTACAAATACGAGTGTGTGAGTGAACAATCCTTTTATAGGTACTTAATACCCTATGCTTACTGCACACAGTCACAATATTGTTTTGCTGTAAAAAAAAAAATCAATCAAACAATGAGAAACAAAAGCGTGTTCTTTACTTTCCACAAAGTTTACCATAAAAACACCAAATGCAATCCACATTAATACTTTCCCAAGGTAGACGAAAAACTCCCAGCTGTAAAACAAGGACTAAACCGAACAAGCATATTCTGCCTGAATCAAACACAAACCATAAACCACTGTGACAAACTCTGTAATAAAACATTAATGGGATGATTTTAGAGGTTATCCTCACTGCAATGACTCCTGTGACACATGTACATTGCATTATTCTCAATGACATTAAGTGCTGCAAAGGAGCAAAAATTGGCACGTTTAACCAAATTTAAACATTCAGCAAGTGTTACACATGGCATAAATCAAGATAATGTAAATGAAATGCAAACACAGAGGGCCACCAATGACTAGTGGATTAAAGTTAGTTTGCTCTCTGACAAAACACATGCAAACAAGAGAGGAGTTAACCAATCGGGTGGATTTTAGATGTGGGTGAACACGGCATTAGTGGGAATATATTTCAACAAGATATTTCAAGGCACTTTGAAACATAACAACTTGCCAAAAAAAACTGTTAACAAGACATCATATGCTTTTCAGCTTCTCAACTAAAATCTATTTAAATTTTGTCTAATAACAAAAAAGGACTTCGAAATACAACATTCCCGAATATTTTGTCAACGAATACAATATAAATACGCGTTTTTGTGTCCTTGCCGTCTTGAAAATACAGACATGAACTTATTAAGCAGCACTGGAGGGAGAGACCAATGCTTTTCAAAACACAAACTATATCCAATTCAAGATTCCACATCTGTAATGAAACACAAGATGTACAACACTATGGTCAATATAAAACTGAAATGCATTTTCAAACAATGACTTCCTCACGATCAACATTTGTCCATCACAAATACTTTCTCTTATCTGAATACGTTTTCCCTTTTCTTTTTACATTCAATAAACTTAAAGATGGTTTTATACTGGGAAAAAAATGCCGCCGTTCAACACAAAGATGAGGAGGTACTAATAAAAATAGTACAAGGTCTTCACAAAGACCTCAGAGATGGGCTGTAGGACAACAAAAGAACCACAAAGTGCCATTTTTACGAAAAAGAGTTCCAAAAATATTCTTAAATACAAAGAGGGCAGTTCTGGTCAAGGTGACGTCCCTTTTTATCTTCCATACTGAATCAACAACAAAAAGTCATACTAACAGAGGAGGGGTAAAACAAACAAAAATCCTACCCCGTCCCATTGGTTTGCATACTGAACTGTTAGACGTATGTATTATAGAGGAAAGTAGATGTGCGTGTGGACATTCACTTCTTCATTGGCTGGTATACCGAGGCATTGGGATCCAAGCTGGAAGGACTAGTGTCCATAAACTTGGATGAGTAGTGCGGAGTGACGGGGGTCATGTTGTTAGTCTCGGCCGAGTATGTGATGCTGGGCATAACAGCCATGACCTCCGCGATCTTCTGCTTCAGCTCTTTAATCTCCTGCTCCTTCTGAAGAATCTGACCTGTGTACAGGCAGAATACAAAGCAGGTGTGTGAGTGAGGAAACAGAAATAAGTGGAAGACACCGAAAAACAGTAAAGAACCGACCTTGAGCGATCTCTAGCTGTCTCTTGGCATCGCCAAGTGCAGAAAAGAGATCCAGTTTGATTCTGGTCTCGGCACTCAGGCTGTTCTCCAGGTGTTGAGTTTTGTCCTGCATGGCCGACAGCGCAGACATCAGAACTTCTGTATCCTTTTCATTTTCCTTATATTTACGCAACTCCTGCGCAAAACAAAATTTGAGTAGAGATAGGGGACAGTCAACATGTTTTTTTAGTTTAATTCCTATTTATTTCTATTATGTTTATTTCTGTAAGGTTGCAAATTTTCTCTGATAACAGCTAAAACGAGAGTGAAATATGAAATCTGTATTTTCGGCTTTTTTTATCTTTTGGCCTTAAACCGAATGTCATTTTAAGCCAAATAATTTCAGCGGCCGACATTTCAGTGCATCCCCAATGTTTACTATTTTAGTCTATAAATAAAAAGTTTGATCTCAATTGAATGATCTCTTTGTAACAACTTGCACTTAAATTGTGCACAACAGGACCGTGTTACATTTCAAGACATTTAAAGTCCAGAACAACCACACACAACAACATTTGTTCAACATTCTGAATTCGCCGTGACTGTGAGGTTGACAGAAACAGAAATCGAGTTGTCTACCCATCTCTAAACACTTTCGTAATCCGCACTTTGTTTCTCATACAGTACTTTGTGCTGCGAGACGAAGTGGACTCAAACGCCATCCTGGATTTTGGCGTACCCTTGTAAAGTGGCTCTGAATTGTCAAAACACCTCTCAAATGCTTGCTACGGATCCGAAAAACACAGAAAATCAATTTTTTCGGAGGCAGTGTTGTAAGGTCGTATTTATTTTTTAATGTGTGAAACTTTCAGACGCAAATTTCGGACTCCAAAGACCTTTACAGTGGTCACAAACTCTTTCTCTCTCTGACTCTATAAATTTGTATTATGAGTGTGAATTGTTGACCAAATAACAGACAAAATAACACAAAATAAACGTAATTATTTATTATGAAAATTTACTCACTCTCGAGTGGTTCCAAATCTGTATAAATTTGTTTGTTTTGTTTAACACAGAGAAAGATATTTGGAAGAATGCTTGTAACCCAACAGTTCTAGGAGCCCATTGACTACCATAGTAGGACATTTTTATTATCTGTTTATAATATGGTATTGAATTGTGTTTAAACTGTGTTCTCGCTATGACTGAATTTGCTGTCTGGAGGTGTTGCAAACATGGCCACAGAGTCGCACGACTTGCCTAAATGGACTTTGGTATCGACACACATTTGCATGAGTATATATGGAATCAATAAAAGGAAAAGCTTTTAACTTACTTGCGCTTTGAGCTCCAGCTCTCTGATTTGCTCCTCTTTAAGCTTCATGTCATGTGTGAGCATCTTGCATTCGGACTCCAGCTCACGGATGCGACTCCTCAGCGAGTCTGTGCACTCTCCCCTGTGAGGAAATGCGATATTGAAGCCCACAGACATACAGAGTTCGAACGGCAACGTGCTCCACGTAATTCACGTCTTACCTGGAGGCGGCGGCCAGAGCGACGGCACGTGCTGCAGTGGCCTCCTCCATCTTTTTTCTCTTCTTTTCCTCCGCGAGCTGCTTCTCGACCGCGGCCCGCGCTTCCTGTTCCGCCTTGAGCCGCTTCTCCAGCTGCACGATCATCTGCTTGTCCTTCTGCTTGGCCTGCACAGCATTATGGAGCCTAAAACATTCACATGTCATCATGTTTATGTGTTATTTTTAGGTGAAATATCCCTCGAGCTGTTTCAGAGTAAGCTATGGATGTCTCACTTGTTCTGCAGTAATTCGTTCTCCTGGCGGAGTTGGCCCAGCTCGGAGCGCATGCTCCTTTCAGAACTGCTCAGAGAGCTGATCTGACTGCGCAGGTCCTGCTCCACCTGTCTGCTCGCCTGCAGATCTGCCTTTAACTTCTTTATGTCCTGCTCGAGCCTGGGACAGAAAGAAACACATCGATTACCCAAAAATCTAAATGAACCGATCGGAGTTCATCTTTCAGGCTCAGTGAGGAATCTTACCGCACTAACGCGTCCGGCTTACTGAGCTGGTTGTTAGGTATACAGTTCTCCATCAGATCTCTATGAGGTGCGAGATTCTTCCCCGCACACTTCTGTTTCTTTTCACTCCTATTGGACGAGGACGGAACGCTGCCATTGGTGGAGTTGTGGCTATTGGGGGAGTTTTTGTAATGCTTGGAGGGGGCGGAGCTTCCGCCAACCTCCTCTTTCAGGAACAGGTTTTCGGCACTGCCGCCAAGCTCATTGTTGAGTCTCTTAGAGTTTAGGTGGTTCTCCATGTACTCAATGTCCTGTAGCTTTGCATCCACAGTCTGGAGAATGTTGTTGTTTATTCCTATGCTGTGCTGGTGCTGTTTTTTGTCTTTCCCTCCATCTTTGCCCTTGTCTTTGTACTCTAGTTCGGGCAAAGAGTTGGGCAGCTTCTTGGTACCGGCACTGCCGTTTTGAGCCACCAACACGGTCTCAGGTTCTGATTGGCTTTTTGAGGCAGCTGATAAATGAATCGGAGAGAGTTTGAGGTTAGAAAAAAAAAATGCTGTTAATACAAACACATGAGTACACAAGTCGGCTTACCGTCCTCGCTTTCTCTCTCCTGTCTCTGCAGCATCTGTTGCTCTGGAGGCAGGGCCTGCTGCAGGAGCTGCATGTAGAACTCATTCTCCTTCTGCACCTCCTTCTGTTTGCGCAGACGCATCTTATAGCTCACGTAACTCTTGAAGCCGAAGCCCAGCGTCACCACCGGATAGCCGATGCTGCAACAGCAGGGAAAATATTAAAACAGCCATGAGTTAGCGATGACTCAACATCATACACTTTCAAAGGGTGCCAACACTCCCATGTGCTGCTATGGAGACGCCAACAGTGTGTTTACAGATACAGAGCTATAAGTGGTTCAATTACATCACCTATTGACTACACCTTTAAAAGGTGGAAATTCTTTATTAAAATGAGCAGCATCCATAATTTGCCTACAGAGGGTTTCAAAGCAATAACATAAACAAACGTTACTGTGCATTAATATGACAAGTCATTTATGCCATCATCACCTGGGTGTAGAGAGCGCCCAAGCGCAGGTGAGACCTGAGCAGCACATGTTGCTGTTTAAACTAAATTCACTGAACCCTTGCCACTTTAGGATAAATATTTAAGCGCATGATGCAAACAAATACTCGCTTGCGCGTTGTGAGGAGATAATATCCGTAGCGCGCACAATGAAAGCTGAGTCTCAGACGGCGCAAATATTGAGTTGTCTTTGAAGCTTTGCGCTTAAACAGACAGATTCATACAAAAAGTAGGTCAACATGCCCCTCTTAGCGAATATCTTAGCAAGCATAGTAGTTTATGTCTTAAGTGAACAGACAGACTGAAAACAACGCATGTGTGTAGGCTACTGTACTGTATCCATTGCATTACTCTTAAAGCGACAGCAGCCTAATATTCCTGCTGTCTATGTTAAAAAAGGAAATCACTCACTGCTCGTAACTCAATAGCTTCTGTAACTTCAATAATGATTCATCTTTATTTAATTTGCACATACGCAATGTTATTTTACATTTAATCCATTTCTATATATAAGCAGTTTTATTTTCTGCTTTGCTCTGTTGTTTTATTGGTGTTGTTACTTGTAGCTTGATTATTAGTCATTTCTCCCTGAACATTGCACATATCGAATCGAATCGAACCGAAACCGTGACCCTACAACCGTGACACAAACCGAACCGTGAGTTATTTGAACCGTTACACCCCTATTGTTTATTGAATAAAATTACTATACAAAATATTTATATATTCTTAGATTTTATTCATATTAGCTTAGTCACTAGCTACCAGACCTATCAACAAACAGGTCGTAAGTTAACTTCGGGCCAGGTGCGTGCATCCGATGAAACTATCTATAGCTTGACTGTAGTGCAAATGTTATGGATTGATTCTCAAGGAAAACATTGACTGTATTGTTATGGATAAAAATGTCTGATGAATGTGATTTCAGAAATTTCTATTAACCATTCAGATTGCAGTTGTTGGTTTAAAGTCAATGTTAGATTTAGGTTTTGCACTGGGTTAAGGGCTTGCATACCATTCTTATCAACATATTGTTTCCCTCTGATTTTATGGGTTAGTTAGGATTAAAAACAAATCACAATGCACTGTAAATCACTTTGGATAAAAGAATCTACCAAAATGATAACTGTAAAAATGAATATTTCTATGTAATGTACGTGAAGAATACAAAAAAGAAGTTCTTTCCGACTAAAGTTCAAAGTTCTAACAGTTCTTTCTAACAGTTTTTTAGCTGACAGCATGACACATTCGGCTTTATTTTAGTACGGCTAAAGGAGGGCAGAATGCACACTTCAGTCAATAACCCCAGAACTGAAAGCCAAGACTTACCAGTGAGCAGCGAAGGGACGGCAAAGGTCTACATGAAAGTGCTTCAGATCCTTGAAACGGATGGCCGCTTCGATGTATACAAAGAGAATCCAGAGGGAGACGGTGGGCAGACACACACCTCGCTCTTAACAGAAAAAATACAAGAGCAAAAAAACACAACAAAACAAATAAATAACAGTTCATAATAGTTTATCTCAATTTGACCAGAAACTAAAAATGACAACGTAGCACCTAATAAATCGTCATGGATTTAACGGATTCAAAGAGTCTGGATGGGTTCTAGGTTATTAATGACCTTCAAGGCCTAAAGAGGAAACATCATAGTTTGTTTAAAAGGCCACTAGCTGTTGGCAGATCAATAACTTTACACTTCACAGAGGCTCATGAAGCAAAACTGCAAACAAAACCCCAGTTCACTCCCAGCATTCCCTCCTGTTGAGACATGCTGTGAGATGTGTGTCAGGAAAGCAATCCCAGCTCACGGCACAGTCGATCTATAAACCATCACTCAGTGTCAGCAGTCCTTCAATCTTTCTTCTTTCTCCAGGTAGCTATACTATACTTCACGACAGCCGAACTAGAAACTGAACAAATTCAATCCTACTATTTTACTTTTCAGGTTGTGTATATAGAGAGAAATAGCTCATTCTAAGGTAATAACAACATAACGCCTCATTATGTAAGGTCTTTATACACCTCTAAAGACAGTTATGTATATTATATTACATTTCTGTCAATAGATCCTCCTTAATATTACACACAGCACCTTTAACAAAGTAACAAAAAGTGTCTGGCAACGTTCACCTACCTGTATGCCACACATACTGCACCCAGACGTATGTGCTGGCGGCAAAAAACAGCCATTGTTTAGGGATAAAGAGGAGGCAGATGATGTCCGATGTGAACGCAACACATACAAAGAATACAGAAAACGCCTGGAAAAACAAGAAAACGAGATCAGAATAGTCAAGTTCATCAGTCCACCACAAGCCACTTCGATTTCTTTACACAGAAGAGGAAGATGTCATGGCTGCTTCTATATAAAAGACCAAACACACAGCAAGCAAGTAGACAAATACTCACCAACCCCTGATATCTGAAGGAATCATACACACTCCTGATGAAAAGCCAGAAAGGCCACAGGTACTCGAATCTGAACTCTAGCACGAAATCCGCCAGCAGGACGAGAGCCCAAACAACCAGAAACTTCAGATATAGGAAGGTACTGCAAAGACAAGAAAAATAGGATGTAAACTGACAATAGTCTCTTGGCGTAGTATGTTGACATTTCGTTTTTTCAGGTTAAACAAGAGAAGGACTTAGTTAAAAGTGTCATGTAGAACAACCCAAACTCGAAGGATGAAAATGGCTACACTTTAAAATAAAAACTGTCAAATTTCCCTATCATTAAACATATACAGTCCTTTTATGACAGCCTTCATAAAGTTAACCATACACCCACAGATAACAGTGCAGGTGGCAGATCATGTGCTATAAACCTTAAATGTTACGTTAATGTTTATTTTATCACATAATACTATACGTAAGGATCATACACACATGCATTCACACGTATTACACACACAGTTTTACCCAGAGATATAAGATGTAATTGTTGGCTAAGCTAAACACGCAGGCCGGATTGAATGATGACACAGATCTGATCTGCTGTCAGTTGTATCTGGCTTTGACAGATCACTGTTTAGGAGGCGCCATGATGGTGCCGTCGGTGTCCGTACCTGCTGTGAATACTCTCGGTGATTCGGTTCCGTTTCAACGGGCGACGTAGTTTGCTGCAGTCCGCATTGCGCCGCTTCATTCTCCAGCCTTTATATTCAGGTGACTTTATACACTCGAGGGAAACTACGCGAGCGTGCTGATACTGATGCGCATCGCTACGCGAACGCGGTGATGCCAATGTTTTGCTGCTAGTAGAAACAAAGAAATAAATAAAAACACACTGCGCGAGGCCCTCCCATTTTTATTTTGGACGTCTCGTGACGCAAGGACGTCGTACGTGCTGCGTCACGTTCGACGAGCAAGATGGCGGCGCCCTGAGTAACAGAGCGTTTTGATTAATTTCGAAGCGTGTGGTGTAAAGGTAAGTGTCGATATTGACGTCGAGTGTTTGGGTGTGAAGATTTGCAAGATGATAGTGATAGAAATGTAGCTGTATGTCATGTAAACTATGTGTTTTAAAATAATCCACCTCTGATTACTGCAACGCATGCCTTTAGTCTCCGCCATGCTTGAGCTGAACGTAAACTAGAAACAGTAACGTGGAAATAAAGTTATAATGCTGTCATGTGTTTGCAAATGATGTAGATAGTGTTTATGTGTGTGTAGATAGATAGTGTAAGTAGCGTATTTTACCTTTAGTGTAACATTCCTTCAGTGTTAATTTAAACATTTTAACCATATTTATAATATAAATGGTATTTAATTTGCAAAAAAATGTGTTTACAGTATTCCGACTATAACAAACCACTGTTAATATTTATGATAGATAGATAGATAGATAGATAGATAGATAGATAGATAGATAGATAGATAAGAAGTTTTTAACATAATTATAAACATTATTTACATAAGAACTTTAACACGTACAGATCAAATATTTGTATATAGTTTAAGGCTGTCAAATTGATTGATTTCAAAATAAAAGTTTGTGTATATGTGAGTACCACTATCATATTTTACTCCCTAGAGTCCCTACCTCTGGAATATATTACTTACTGAAAATAGATATGTTTTACCCTTGGACCCTTTTTGAGGGTATAGGTCCCAGGATTTCACATATTATTTTGCATAACTTTGTCAGGTCAACGTGAAATTAAATCGTTTGGTTGTGGTTGTTTTGCTTTATTATTTTAGAATGCATGTGTCTATGGTTTATGTTGGAATGTACTTGTGATCTGGAGTCGTTGTTCTATTGTAATATGTTAAAGAATAAATAAAAACACACAATGTGGCTTTCATTAGCATGCTCACAACATGTGTTACCTTCATTTCAGACTCCAGAAAGTCAATAAAGATGTCTGCTGTGCTGAACCTTAACAATGAGGTGGTCAGGCTGAGGGCGGAGGTGAAAAGAGTCAGGGTGCTCATCATCCGGAAGCTAATCCGCCAGATATCAGTCCTGGAGAAGAAGAAGGGAAGTCAGGAAGATCTGGAGAGGCACCGCAGGCGAGCGGCGAGACTTCTGGAGGAGATCCAGGAGCTAAAAGTGATTGTGCCCGACAAAGTCACAAAGACAGCTCTGCAGAAAGACATCAGCTTTGAGAACGTGTGCAAGAATAAAGATGCCAGCATGTCTGATCGAGCTATTGCGCGAATTGCCACGCATCCACAGTTCAACAAGAAAATCCAGAGCCTTAAGGATGCCATCAAAGCCTTCAAAGATGAGAGAATAAATGAGATAAACTCAGAGAAACAAGCGAAAAAGAAGGCAGACGATTTACAAGATCAGCCACAAGAAGACAGTGATGATGAAGGTCCTGAGAAAATAGACGATGAAGAAAAGAAGGTGAATGAAGAGGAGGGTGGTGAACTGATGGATAAACCTCATGAGGTAATTTGCAAAAAAATTGTTCATTATTTAGTTGTACTTGCGTTGTTCTGAGCCTGTATGCTGGTCTTGCTTTTTCATGGAACAACTAAATGAGAATTGCAATCAGATCAAAATAGTACAAAAGTCTTTATTTTAATGTATTCTTAAGCCATTTCATATCATTGTGTCATGGAGATATGTCAAAAGGGAAGAATTTAAGAAAATGAATGAAATATTCCACAAAGCTATTACAAGTATTCCGAAAATGTATAAGAAACATTTTGATACATTTACTTTTTGTACTTTTATGGTTTTATTGGTGTTTTTGGAGCTTGACAGTAGAGTTGTCATTATACCATAAACATATCTTACGATACTATACCAGCTAAAGTATCATGAAAACAAGTCGTATCGTACTCTTTAAATGTTAAACTAAAACGGCCAGTAGGTGGCGGCAATTCAGTCAGTGAATCATTCAGTCGATTTGTTCAAAACGGCTGACTCACTGAATCATTATCTGGTCAAAGTCTTTCAAAACATGGATTAATTTAGAAGAGAAACACAGCAAAAAGGCAGATGTAAGTGTTCAATTGAACTTTTATGTACTACGATACTAAAACATAAAAAAAAGAGCAGCATCGCCAGTATTTTGAGGCTTTAGCATCGCGATGCTACCGTAGCACCGGCACACTGTGCAACCCTACTTGACATGTTGCTATGAACTGTTCATTTTAGGTGAACTCAAAAAATCACGCTTTTATTTTTGGGCATAATATTTTACTTTTGGGCATTTAGCAGTAGAAAATCTACACACCAATACACCTCACCTCACAGTTCTATATATATTTCTTACAGGACTCAAGCGTCGAAGAGGTGTTGCTCAAGATGAGAAGGGAGGTGAAGTCTATAAGGGTGCTGGTCTTGGGTAAACTGACACATAAAATGGGTGTCCTGAAGAAGAAAAAGGGTGCGGAATCTGAGGTGAAGAAGAACCAAGAAATGGTAGCAGAACTCATGAAGGACATCCAGGCTTTAAGGAGCCTTAAACCAGACCAGCCCACCATGACAGCACTTAAACAGAGTGTCGAGCTCGAGAAGGTTTTGCAAGACCCTAGCGCAAGCCCGATGGACAGAGTCATCGCACAAATAGTCACACATTCTCGGTTCATCAACAAACTTCAAAAAGTGATCAACACGATTGAAGAGGAAAGAGCTAAGAATGCAAGAGCTGAACAGATAAAGACAGAGAGAGAGAAGAATGATGGAATGACATGCATGGAGAAGGAGGAAGATGATGGTGAAGAAGAAGATGATGCTGAGGAGGAGGATGACAGTGAAGATGATGATGATCAGGAGGAGGATGCTGAAGAGGAGGATGACTGTGAAGAAGATAAGCATGATGATATGGAGGAGGATGACAACAAAGAGAAAGATGATGATAAAGTAGGAGAGGATAAACTGAGCAGTCTTTCCATTGAAATTCATAAGCCGGCAGAGAGCACAGACACTGATGCTGTAAAGTTGCCACCGATCAAGACGATCACAACACCTTCTGAAAAATCCAGAGCAACCAAAGTTAAATCCCAGAATGCAGACGCTACGGCTTCACAAAGTTTCCCTAAAAAGTCTTCAACTGTTAGCAATACAGAGTCTGAACTACCAATGAACATGAAAAAAACAGACAAAGAAACTGAAAACACCTCAATGACGAAAGCTCCATCACGAAAGGAAGACGAAGAGAGCGATCTATCGGACAATGATGAAGAGAAGGAATATTTCGACGACAGCACAGAGGAGCGTTTCCGTAAGCAGTCGTCTCAGTCAGAAGAGAGCGATGATGATGATGATGACTTCTTCCTCGGCAAAGTGAGCAAATTTAAGAAAAGAAAAAGTAGCAAACCTAAAGTTCACGGAAAGGAAACCGAGTCCCGAACATCTGACACGTTACAGAATGTTGCAAAAGCCACCAGCAAACCTCAAGAGACCAACCTTGGCAAACTGGAGTCTGTTTTCTGCTCAGCTTTGTCCAAATCATCCTCGCAGAAGCATGGCTCTCGTCACGATGGTCCCAGACCTCCACGGTTTCAGAATCAGAAGAAGGGTTATGAAGGTAGGATGAAACCATCTCTATACAAAGGTCTGGGCACTGACAGGAGGTTTTTACATGCTGGGAAAAGGCAAGATGGACCTCCAGGAGCCGGGAGGGGACGGTCACAGTTTGAGCAACATCAGAACCACAATCCCAGAGGTCCGTCTGGCAAGATTTCCAATCCACCGCAACAGTCCCTTCATCCTTCATGGGAGGCCAGCAGGAAGAGGAAAGAACAGCAGGCACAAATCCCAGCGTTCCAGGGCAAAAAAATCCGATTTGATGATGATGATTAAGTTGAATCGACTTGATGGGATAGTTCACCCAATGAAAATTCGTCATCATTTATTTACCCTCTTGTCATTTCAAACCCTTTATGACTTTCTTTCTTCTGCAGAACACAAAGGAAGATACTTGGAAGAATGTTGGTAACCCATTGACTTCCAGTGGTTTTGTATCCATACAATAGAAGTGAATGGGTGCCACTGCTGTTTGGTTACCAACATTCTTCAAAATATCTGCTTTTGTATTCTGCAGAAAAAGAATGGTTTGACATGACAAGAGGGTGAGGAAATGATGACGGAATTTTCATTTTTGGATGAACTATCACCTAAAGTCTACATATCTTTTAAAGCGTCTGTCTGTATTTACCGTGAATAGAGATTAAAAGACATTGAGATATGTTGCAAATGTGTTTCTGCACCGTCGAGAATTAGTTCTTTGTCTCGTATGTGCATTTAATGCTTTTCCATATCTAAAATATAAGACTGAATAAAAGTGTTTTTCTCTTTTGTAACAGTTTAGATCTCGACAGTTGGACAATTACATTTCCACGATGTTAATTCATTTTTATGTGGATGATCTGTATAAATATTGACAAAATGTAACCCTGCCTGCCTATGAACACAGCTTTACATAAAATCATTAAAGAACAAAAAACGTTAGCAATGACATCTTAAGATTATATGGGAAGGGAAAGTTCACCCAAAAATAGTAATCATTTACTCACCCTCGAGTTGTTATAACATCTGTATAAATGTCTTTGTTTGGTTGAAAGATATTTGAATGCTTGTAACCAAACAGTTCTTGGCCACCACTGACTACCATAGTAGGAAAAATAACAATGGTAGTCAAAAGTGCCCCAGAACTTTTTGCTTTCCTACATTCTTCAAAATATCTTTGTTTTCGTTCAACAAAATGATAATTTTATAATTGGTTACAAGCATTCTTGTTGTATCATAATTACATTACAAGACTTTAGCTTCGTTTTCACATTTGACACATTTATTTTGTAACACACATATTGTCCTTTTGTTCAAAACTGTACATGCAGAATTACTGTACATCCAAATAAGCCCCAACTAAATGTTTTTGTTTAATGGCTACATTTCTTGACAGCTATCTATTAACTAAGCTTTTTTCAGTAGATTAGATATTAAAACAGTTGATCTTAACCTTTTGACCTCATGTGTCCTCCCATTGTCCACACAACAATATATGAGGCTCCACTCTCAATTTCTACTCAATAGAATGTTGTAGAGCTTAACAACTAAAAATGAAATATGCTTATTCTTTGTAACAAAAACAAACCAGTGAGAATATCTCTAAATATGTTTATGTTTAAATATAAACTTGTTTTAACTAAAATTGCTTTAAATATTCAGAAACGCTTTTAAAATGTATGCATTTGTCGTATAGCTACCGCTCTCTAGAGGATGAACCGAAGTATTTACAGTTTTGCCCCATTGAACGTTCTCATTGGTTCCCAGATGTGTATACGTCATCAATGGGGGCGGAAAACAGAACTGAGCCGACCAACGATTTGGTGTATGCAAATCGCTTTCAAAAATTTCCCGGGAAATCTGAGTTTCGCGGGAGGACCTTTCGCGCGTAAACCTCATCCCCTACTTCATTGTCCGCTTCCTGGAGCCATTTTTTGCTCTGTCGACAGAGAGCTCGTTCTGCTTTTTAATCGTTTACATCTGGCGTTTAAACATTTAGCAATATCACTCATATTACAGCTATGTATTCTTTAAACTGTGCTTTTTAAAAATCTCTCATTATTTTAAATCCACTCGGGCGGATTTCGTAGAAAACGAACCTTAAAGCACAAGTGGGACAAAGGGAACCTGCGCCTCTAAAAATCATGAGAAAGGGGGCTTCCTTGGTCCCAGGACAAGTAATGCTGTCGGGTTTGAGGAGTTCTCCCCGTGAACAAAACGTTGTTTATGGAGTTGTTTCCGATCGACGATGTGTTTATTCCAACGCGACTCGTCTACAAATAAACACACCACCGTCAACTAATACTGTTTGTTTGCCCGAGGCTTCTGTTGACAGTTTGTACACAACTCCTCTGCAAGGACCGACTCATGGGACAGGACTGCGACCTACATTAGGACGACCCCCGGTAAAAGTTTGCTTCTATTCTGTGATCTGTAGGGTTACAGATGTTTTCAGTCTGCAAACGTTAAAAGTAGGCTAGTACTTTAGCTTACCTCGACTGTCAACATGGCTACCGGTGGAGTTTATTTTTGTATGCTACACATTTAAAACAAGCCGGTTTATTGTGCTGTTATTAAATATATAGATATTTAAAATATAAAGGAAAAGTCTAGTTAAACTCTTATTACGCATGACGATTGTTTACTACAAACACGTAACGCTGTGTGTATTTCCGCAACGTAACTTTAGTCGCTTTAAATGTTTTTGTAATGTAACTTTAAATCCTACATACGCTGTAACGTTGAAAATGTAACACATCAATTTTATACTTGTAGGTCGACTTACAAGTATTGTTTTTACTCAATGAATTGAAATAATACGAATAAAGTAGCTGTCGATATAATGTTCATGCACACATCTCTTCATATAAATGACGCTTTTTGTAAACTCGAGGGTTTTTGTTAAATGTCACCCTTTACAGATCAGATATAGTTTGTATTGAAACTTGTAAATAAGTGTATAAGTTAAGAAGATTGAATTGGTGAAGTCTAGGCCCTGGTTCGTTGTCTTTGGATGGGGGATGGAGTCATTTGAGCTGAGGGACTTTGCTTAGCTGAATGCTAACGCTGGTTTTGTATTTTATTGTGCATTGCAACAACCTTGGTGTTTAAAATGATAATAAAGTAAGTGTAAGTATAGTAAAGTTATGTCGATTGCTTTCAAATGACTTTAAAACGGAATGTTCAAACCTTTGCACGCTAAACTCTTAAACAACAACAGCTGTGTTTTTGCAGGATGCATTCTGTAAAAATAGATCCTGAATCACTTTCAATCACGTTTCTTCGTAGTCGTTTGGTTTGACAGCCATTCTTTTGCCCACATCTTTTGCACTTGTGTTTAATGTGCCAAAGAATATTTCATCAGGTTAGTTTATAAGATTGTAGTCTTGATATTTTTGTTGTTAAATAATGACTGACCAACATTCTGGCTGTTTGGGCTTTTCATGTTCAAAGTCCAAGGACAGACCTTTAAATTGATTTGTTTTATTCTAATGGTCTTCTATTTTTTTCATATAGGCTAAAAGGAGACTTGAACTAGACGTTACAGACCATCAATATAGTGAACCAGCTAAAACCCTTCGAGGTCGCAAAGGACCTCTTAAACTGAAAGTTCCCAAAGGTAATACATTAAGTTTGTCGTTTCACAATTGTGCTTTATGCACTTATTACAAAATGGTAATAAGAAATAACATCTAAATAATTTAGTGCTAGAGACCCGCGTGTACATTCTGCTAGAAATATATGGATAACTTCTGCATTTCAGCTCCTAAAACTACACCGGAGAAGACTCGCTATGATACGTCATTGGGCTTCTTGACCAAGAAGTTTTGTCAGCTGCTGGCCGAGTCCTCGGATGGTGTGTTGGATCTGAATAAAGCTGCCATTGTGCTCAACGTTCAGAAGAGACGTCTTTATGACATCACCAATGTGCTGGAGGGTGTGCGTCTCATCAAAAAGAAGTCGAAGAACAACATCCAATGGCTGTGGGTTATTTACAATGTCATTGTTTGAGAGCAAAATGTTTTCAAGTCAGTTTAAAGGAATGATGCAGGTTCAATACAAGCTTACTGGGTGTACACAGTGGGCATGATTCATCAGTTTAACATGGAAAGGAGTGCAGATACATAAGTCAACTTACGACTGTGTTTGTGTGTAATTCATGAAACGATCGTATGCCACCAGTTCCGCCGTACACGCTTAAAAGAAAAAAGTTTTCTAAATGTTTCCTTTAACATCCGAAGAACGTTCTGTTTCACAAACGGGACTTGGTGGTAAAAAAAGGTTCTTCAGATTATTAAAAGGTGAAAAAGAGATGGTTCTTTAAAGAACCTTTGGCTGAAAGGTTCATTATGGAACCAAAAATGGTTCATTTATGGCATTGCTGTGATGAACTTTTGAAGCACTTTTATTTTGTATCACACATCAATACATATAAATCTCGTGTGCCTATAAATTCAGAAGAGAAAAGATACTTCTATGTGAAGACAGAAACTTCGACTTTGCAAGTTCAAACAAACTTTTGTATTTACATTTTTGTAACACGTACATTTTTTTTACGTTTTTGTACATTTTGTATTTTTGTAAATACTTGTAGTATTTGGCACTTTAAAAATTGAAAAAAGAAAGGCTGAAAATATTTTCACAAAGAAACACGTGTTAACCTCATAATTTAACATTATATTAGTATTTTAGTTACAACAGTCTAATGGCCACATAAAAAACTGTATTCCTACTTTAATAATGCAGTAAATCTTTTATATACTTTAGTGTTCTTGTACCTTACTAAAGTAAATATTAAGGTATACTGCTGTATTTACTGTAATACTGTTTGTAAATTCTCTGTAGTTAATATACTGAATTAATATAATATAGTACAGTGTAGCCCTCGAAGTAAAGTTTACTGTAGTGAAGTTAATATTCTGCAGTTTTTTTGGGGAAAATTAGATCATGCTCAATGGAAACATGCACCATCTTTCTATCTCAATCCTTCTTTACAGATAAAAACAAACCTCTTCACTCTCTAAAAAACATGCATGCATGAGTTGAATCTTAATGCCGCATCTGTATTGATAAATGCCAAGTTTTGCTTGGAAGCAGCCGTTCATCCAATAAAATTTGGTTAAATAAAGCTGCTAACCTTTATGTGAGGGGAGTATTCAAAGTATAGTATAAGTAACTTAATGAAAGTAGCTATGATGGTGATGCATAACCAAAAGTTTACCCACTCGGGAATAAAACATTTTTGTAGGAATATATTTTGTCGGGAAAAGTGACACTTCAGTTTAATACATTTTATATATTTTATTATTTCTTAAAATGTATATTGAGCAGCTCCTTTAAATTGTTTTTCCAATACATTTATTTTGTCCTTATATTCAGAATGTTTTGTCCCCTCTTTCCTTAAAGAATTTAAGAGCAGTGTGGAGTCTTGGATTTAGATTTCAGGGTTTAACTTGTTTTTTGTAGTGGTTTTGTTTTAAAGACCTGTGTTGTGACATCTTCAGGGGCTCCAGTCTGCCGTCAGAAGAAGGACTTCTGTCTCCATCGATGTCCAGTCACAGTCTGGCCAGAGAGATGCTGGAGCTCACTCAAGAGGAGAGACGTCTGGATGAACTCATTCAGACGTGTACACACAATGTCCAGCAGATGACAGAGGAGATCCACAACAAAAAATATCCTTTACTAGCGGTTCACCTTTTCCATATGTGTAATGTTCACTGAAGACCTGGGGAGTTGGAATCAAGACCTTTGAATGTCAGGCTGTATTGTATGCTGTCTTGTCCTTAACTCTTCTCACATATGCCTATGTGACATATCAGGACATCCGAAGAATAAAAAGCCTAAAGGATCAAACGGTCATAGCAGTCAAAGCACCTTCAGAGACGAAGCTTGAAGTGCCAGATCCAAAGGAGGTAATGCTTTGATTTTGAACTATGCATCTTAGTGGTTTGGTGTCTATACAATGGAAGTCAGTGGGGGTCAATGTTGAACTTATTCAAAATAATCCTCTTTTGTGTCCTGCAGAAGAAAGTCATATAGGCTTGAAATGATCACGTCTCTATGCTTAAACTATCTTTGCAATGATCTTTTAGAGTTTACAGGTGCATCTGAGTAGCTCCAAGGGTCCCATTGATGTTTTCCTCTGCACGGATGGTGGAGAATCCGGCAGTCCGATCCACAACGGCCTTGATGTAAATGGAAATCACACTGCGTTTTTAAAAGTCTCCCAAGGCAAGAACTTACGCTTACCTCTGCATTGCATTTTCGACTTTTTGTCTGTACTTGGCATCAAACCCATGAGAGCATTCCATTAGTAGCACAAGCCATTGAGCTTCAGGATCATAATTGCGTTTTCCGTTCTTTATCTATTTAGAAAGTGCTTCGGCTGATGGTGTCAAGATAAACGGCAGCTCCAACGGTTATGGTTATGGTTCCTCGGCTGGCAGCGCACCCATGTCGCCCCTCAGTTCCTCCTTGTCCTCCATCCTCCAGCAGCCGGATGAGTCCAATCCCTTCGTACCTCTGTCTCCCACCCTGCTCTGTGATGAGTATATGCTGGGTTTGGGTGATGAGCAGGGTATAAGTGATCTGTTTGACTCCTGTGATTTGGACACGCTGGCATTGGATGACCTGCTCAGGATATGAACCTCCTTGTGGTCAAAAAAGGTTTCAGTTCATCAGAGTTCCTGCATTGAACTGTATGGCTTGGAGTTTTTTTGTGCTTTAACCCGGTTTAATGTCTAATTGGTGAACCAACTTTATTCTAGTCTCCAAAAGCGTGACTTGGAGGCTGTTTTATGGATGGGTAGCTGTACCCAGATATTGTCATTTTAATGTTATTGTAGTGTGGTCGACTATTGTCATTGGTGCTTGTGATGGGCAACCATAATTCTTAAAGGAATAGTTCACCTAAAAATAAAAATTGTCATTTGTGCATGTCGTTCAGAACCTGCATATGACTTCTGTGGAATACAAACAGATATTTTGACATGTTTTAGTGTTTTGTGTCCATGCAATGAAAGTCAATGAGGCCAGTGTTTGGTTTCCGACATTCTTCAAAATATCTTTTGTGTTATGCAGAAGAAAGAAAGTCATACAGGTTTGGGATAGCATTGGTCGGTAAAGGTTCTTCAGAGTGTTTCTGTACGCCTAGCAGATGTTTGCTTCCATGCAGTTTAAATATTTTTTACTGTATATCATACTATAATATACGGTTTTTATGTTGAAGAATCCAAAGTGCTCTCTAAATTCGGGTGCTGTTACATTTAGTTGATTCTTTTAGCCACTATGGTTTATCTCAGGGTACAGATAAAGGAGTGAAAGCTTTATGTGGTCTTTTTGATGAATGAGAGAATATAGAATGAGGTTTTTACACTCCTCTCCTGATCTGTAGTCTCATCCTTGTCACGAGATCGTTTCGAAAAATGAACTGAATTTGGTCCTTGTATTTCTCATTTGTTTATTTGGCGTGGTACATATGTCCTGTATATAATAATTCTGTGGGTTCTCCTTTTAGATTTAATGACCACAATCTCTATTCCCTTAAGGATGAATGTATTTCAGTATCTGAATTGCACTGAAGTCTGGAATCATAAAACTATCATGCACATGAGATCAGAGTTTGTTCTGATCTGAAGATTGTGTAGATGACGAACACTTCAATGGTTCCCCCACTAACCATTTGTGATGAACACTTTTAGGATTTTACCCTCCTTCCCCAGTCCTGAGAAATGTTTGAAAATGAGTGTAATGTCATTTTATCGCTTTTGTAGCGTTCAACTGTTTAATACTTCAAATGTGAAGTAACCTAATGCAGTTTTGGTGTTGTGAAACTAAATTATTGTAAATAATGAATTGTGCTAATGCCCACTAGTCCTCGGGTCTGTCAGAGGAATAAGGACGAAAGTCATGCAGCCATATTGTGTAGAAATAATTTGAATTGCACCAGTATGTAGATAGACGATTTTTTTGTAATTGAAGCATCTAAAAACTTTTGCACAGTACTGTATTCTACAATGCAATTTAGTTTTTTTTTTTTAAACAGGCTTTTTTCTGTGTGTGAATGTGTGTTGAGAATTGAGCTTTTTATGTGGATTGTGAACTGCATACAGAACATTTTTAAAATAAAGTTATGAATTTCTGCCTTTGTTGCTCACTCGGTGTCTGGTATATGGTGACATTTAGAATCAACTGAAGGATTGTGCGCGCGCACAAGTCTAAAACATGAACGCATATGTTAGAAAAAAATGTATGCAGAAGCTGACATGTATTATACAATGCAAATGAATGCTTAGCCTGAAGGGGTCTGTTGTTAAAAGGACAAAAGATCTTGTCATCTGTATAGCATACTTAGAATAAAAGCTGTTTAAGGTCGTGTGTGATTTTGTCAGAGGCATCCATGAATGGAGATTTTTACTGGATCAATGACTGAGGGAATTGTTTAGGTTGGTGTCTGCATTTGCACTTCTCTGTATATGGTTCACAACAGGGAACATTAATGCAAGGATGTCATTAAGAAAGTGAATTCTGTGATATAAAATAAATTGGAGTAAATGGTAAAATGACTGAATTAAAAGAAATGGTAAACTGATAAACTATTACATTTCTCAATGATGTTTGTTATATTGACTGTCCTCCCCTTGCTTGCCATTAGATGGCATGTTCTTCAAGTAAAAGACAGAAATGTCTTCACAATGTTTTGCTCATGAAATCAACGTAATGCTATTTAAAGGTTTAGTTCACCTGGAAATGATTACATTATTTATGCACCCTTGTGTAATTTCAAACCTGTATGACTTTCTTTTTCTAAACAAAGGATATTGTGAAGAACATAGCTTTTGTGATCCACAGTAGAAAGTCGTAAACAGGTTTTGAATGACATCTATCAGTGTCAACTATCCCATCAAATCTAATTCTGGTCTCATAAACCGACAAGTGCATATTTTTCTTTTACCATAGTTTGCTCAATGTGAACTGTGTTCCATTGCAACATTATTGCTGGATCATAATAATATTAAGGTCACATGTATATCTTCAAAAAAAAATAAAAAGCAGTTTGTATTGTTTGTGTCCTGAAGCACATGCATGTGAATGTTGTAAATGTTTAATTTCACATTGACCATGAGCATATATGAAAGAACAGGTTGTCTTGTTCATCTAAGGTCTTTTGAGCATTGGCTGTCTGCTCTTTGTCTGAGCTACAGTGAATGGGCAGGCAAACTATGATGTAATTTGTTTTTAGTAGCATTAATTTCGTCTGCCGTTAGGGGGCACTGTTGAGACACCAAACAGGCCCCAGACACTTAACCCAATTCCCCAGTTTTGCTTGCCAGACACAAGGTTCATGGAAAGTCACAGATTTTCATCAGTTATTCAGATGATAGTATGCATCCAGCAGTTAAAACAAATGGCTGCAGCTGTTCCCATTGGTTATGTGAAAACTGATATTTGTGTGCCTTTCATCAATGTCTCATTCAGCTGCTGCTGTCCACACATGCATTGGGAAATTTCAGCCGGCGTGGCAAAGCATTTAAAATCTATTTTAAAGCCCATGTGCTTGTAATTCCCTGAACTCTGAACCTTTTTTCTACGTAATTTGCATATAAATGAACATATAGATCTGGAGTATATACTATAATGTGTACCAAATGCTTATACAGTGAATCCTTAGAAGAAAAGCTTCTCAAACATACACACACACGTGCGCTCAAACGCAGCGTACCTCAGCGTACGCTGCTCCTCATTCATAAAAGCGGACGTGGTGTTTTGACGCACACCGATTGGCTGAGGGGTAGAGTACGTTGCGATTCGCCGCATCCTTTGCGACCAATCCGATGCAGGCTGCTCTCCAGTCTCTCTGCTCTCTCCGTTTTGGTAGTGAGTCTGATGACTAAACTGGATCTTTTTCTCCACATTATGTCTGCAGCTGCGGTCAGAGGTCTGTCGTACAGTGCAAACGAAAAACAGAGGATTATTATTGCATTGCAAACAAATGCATCACTGTGGGCTCATACAACACTGAATACATCTGTTGTAAAATCAGCTCGAGTCCCGTCACACAGAAGGTTGTCATACTGTGTACTGTGTAGTAAGAAAAGCAGTCATAAAGTGAAATGCACCGTGTGCTAACTGTGTATACATGGAATTCTTACAGTAGCAGATAAGAGGGCAACTTAATGACTATTATTATGTTAAGGACGTCAGTAAGTACTTTTATTTTTCAGATTCCTGGTAGGCCTCTAAATTAAGCTCTGTTGTTCAATAAGCATCATTTATATCAAGCCAGAGTTATGTTTGTCTCTTGAGAGTTTTATAGAGGTTACCCAGCAGGGAACGTGGGTTTTCGTGTGAAATGCACAGATGTCTGATGAACCCAGATGCCTCATTTGTTGACTAAATTGCCACAAGCAGCCGGACAGATGCTCCTTAAGACTACCAGGCACCCAAAATATTACCCCATACTGACCATGTTTCTGTCCCAGTTTGTAAGAAAAATGTGTCTGAAATGATTTTTCATTGATATTGCACATCATGCCAAATGTTGAATATACATTTTAAACAAAAATATAAAGGTTTAATGGATAGTTAGATTAGGACGCAAGTCTTTCCCAGACTGCCTCACTTTACCTTTTGAACGTACATAACATTTCTTAAATATGGGCCAATCCACCGAATGGGTGCTTTTCGCTTTTTTTGTAAGTCTTCCAAATTAAACTTCTTTTTTCCCCCCTTTTTTTAAACACGGAATCTAATAACCCACATATTGTGCTATTTAAGATGTGTATTGGTCAATCATTTTTACATGGTTTTTAATGGAAGATGATGCATTTTTGTAACAGGACTGAAAGTAACAGGACTGAGTTTTTAGCATAAAATTAACAAATACATGAAATATAGACACATGGTTAACATGCCAATAACATGAAGATATTGAGCAAATTGTAGTGATTTGCAAAAAATATATATAATTATAAAAAATAATTTAGGTAACAGGACTGTATGTTGAGATTGACCCTCTCCAGTCATAGCTAAAATATCATAAAATATACACAAAAAAGAACAATTACTTTTGTTATTCACATAGCCTTGAGAAGACCAAGATGATGATTTTCAGGTTTTTAAAGGTGAGGATGTGTTAGGGCAACAGGACTGAGTAAAAACCTTGGGACACGACTACAGATGTGTAATATATCTAAAAAAGTATACATTTTTAATGATTTTTTAAAGCATAAATGGAATATGGAATTACACAAAAATGCAAAAACAAGTCATATTTTTGAGGGATTTACCCTTTATATTCATGGTAAAGTATAATGATAGATAGTGTACACAACAAATGCTATTTTTTCACAGTTTTATTCATGTTTTAAATTGTAAATTTAAAGTTAGGTTAATATGCATAATTAGAAAATTTATTTGAAGTAAATTGTTATGCATTTTTATACATATAATGGCCTGGGGACAGAAATGTCACAGATTTTGGTGGAATGGCCCATATCTGTATAATACTTATACCGGTTAACACTCACAATGCAGCCAGTTCAGTGATGGACAGAATTTATTGTTATGAGTGAGAATATCTGACTGAGACTTTTATCGAAGGGAATAAAAGAGGGAATTGCACATGTGGGAAATTGTTTGTGTATTTTATTATGTGATCTTTTTTTACTTTATCAGATGAGTATTAAAAAGTTCCTTTCAATAAAGTATAAATCATAACACATCATGATTAAATTTAAATGAAATCACAATGGAACACAGAAAAATTGTAGTTTGTATGTTTTATGTTAATGAAGAATAGAAACCATGCTTGGCAGAACACACTAGCCTTATTATTTAGCCAGTTTATTATCTGACAGACTTAAGCGATCAAACTACATTACCCATAATTCCCAGAAGTCTAAATACAAAAATAATCGATTACACAACTAATGCACAATTCCCAAATTTGTTGTAGTAGCACTTGAAACATTCCTGTATTCACAAATAAATATAAAAGAAAAATAAATATTAAATAGCGCAACGAGTCGTTTTTCCCGATCGAAATCACTTAATCATGCTGTAATGACGATGTCCGAGTTCATACTTTCAACTCGAACTTGTACACAGAGACAGACACACATATCTAAGTTATATTGTGAAAAGGTTGGCGATACCCAGAGCTCAGCCATATCCCTGCCAAAAGAGAAATGACCATTGGACGCTAATCTAGCGTTTTCTATGTGTAATTGCTGAATGATGCCGACGCACACAGTACTAGAGCGCGGATGACGAATTCACGCTCTTTCAGTTATCGCGATAGCGATCATTAACACCTGTAGCATCACAGTGATAGTGACCAACGAAATTAATGTAAGAGATGCCGACGTCCATTTGCACCGCAAACTTACAATAAACAGTTATTTAATAATTAAGAGCAGTTCGAAAGCTTTTCTTTGATTTATGACTGAATGGAGCAGCTCTGCCTCTGGTGGAAAACGAGGCCTGGATACAAAACCCTTAGACGTCACACAGTGTGATGCTCTCCGTCTCTGTGAGTTCTTGAAATTCCTCACATTAACGCAAAACGAAAAAATATATAATGCAGGTGTCTAAGAGAACTGTGTGTGTGAACATAACGGTGTTTATAAACTTTATGATGCACGTGAATGTAGCATATGTCTTACTGGGTTTGACTGTTTGGAGCTTGTGGGAGTTCGCTTTGCTCGTTTCCCCTCAGTGTTTGGAACCACACTGATAGATAGTGGACGTCTAGATTTATTTATATTAATTTATTTATAAATAAACATGGTTTTACATCAGTTACAAAAAAAAACCTTGGTTACGGAAGTAAAAATATGGTGAATTTTCGTAACACAGGGACGTTTTAGGACGAGCCCTGAGTTGGGAGATGACGCGTTTTTGTAGGCAAAACCCGGAAGCGAGTAAGCATTTTAACTTGACTTCCGGTTCCATCGCCTCAAAGTCTATGGGTTTTTTGAATGGGTTTTTGGTAAATCGCCTGAAATAAGGTCTGTGGCTAACAAAGCCTCTAAATATTTTCTAGTTTTAATCTATGACATAAAACACACCAGTTATAACTCGCTTCTGATTTTAAAAAAAAACCTTTATTGTGTCTTTAAAACGGCGGTTGCTAACAATTTAAGTTGCTAAATGCAACTACTTCGGCGGGAACGTTAGACGTCATCGCATATATAAATCTCACAAATAATGCAACTTGGGCACACATCTCTAAAATCATTGTTGGGGAATCATTTACGGAGTACTTACTTACCAGGGAACACGTTTTTAATAAAGTTTGAGAAAGTTGTCGGTCGGCTTGGTGGTGGTGACGTTGACGTCGTGTTAGCTTTTTACTTCTGCCGCTTGTATTTAGGCATTAAAAATAGCTAATATTTTGTTAAACTGTAAAAAATTATCTTGATAGACAAAACGTGTTAATATCATGAACATTTGTTAATCGCAGATCTTATTTTTTGCGATCTTCCAAAAGTCGCTGGCGGTGTGTACGCATGGTTATATAGCACCTATAATGCAAAATAATGTAATACATATAGCAAGCATTTATTGAAGATAATACCTTTTCGGTAAACTGATCGATGTGCAGACAGACCAGCTGTTGTCTGAGTAAAGGCCTGTTCACACCGGGACGATAATCGCCAGCGTTTAACGCCTTGCGACTAAATAGGGCGCCAATGTGAGCGTGCACACCGACGCGAAAAACGGCAGGCGTAAAAGCGTCATTTTTTTATAAATGCCTCGGGTTAGTTTTTTTGGTTTGACGCGTTAAAAACTGCCTGACAAATGAAATTGTCGATTTTGATCACGTGCCTGGAGCTGCTGAAGTTACAGAAAACACAACTTGGTGGCGCTCAAGCACAAAACGGTCTTGCAAGCACACATTGAAGAAGATGAATCCAAGCAAAATCAATGTGGAGCTGCTGAAGCTTGATAAATCCATAATTTTGTTTGCCAGTAAACAAAAACTGAATGGTTTGACAAGCGCGTAATACTGGCTCTCTTCTTCTAAGTGAAAAGCGAGTGTCCGAAGCATAAATTGCGCAGCGCCACCTTCTGTTTTCCATTAAGCATCACCAGTGAAAATTGCTTGTATGTCTCGGAAAAACGCTGGCGAAAAGCGCGTGCGATTATCGTCCCGGTGTGTACAGGCCTTAACGCTTCAGCTGCACCAACAGAAGCAGATGAACCTGAACATCTTGTGTAGTGAGTGCACATGGCCTGCCCGCCCCACCTGCGAACCGCTGATACAGCGAGGGGACGGCATTTCTCAGAAGTGGTCCCTGATCTGGTCATTTGCATTCCATTTGCATACAGTCGCCCCCCAAAGCCTGTTAGTAATGTCAAGACGGCAAATGAACTAGTTTTCAGTTTGCGTCTCATTTGCATGGGAACCGCTTAACCGGGGTTGCTCGGCTAGGTGACCTTAATTGCCTTCGTCCTTGCGCAGGGAGAAAGCAGCCACTGATTGCAATTAATTTTATTAAGAAAAGTATCATTATGACCCAGAGAATACATTTGCATGCTGTCAGGATGGGGACATGCAAGCTGTTCCCAATCAAGTTGGTTTTTGCGTGTGTAGATGTTCTGTCATACTTTTCATAAGGATGAAAAATTAGGCCGGGCTATGATGAGTGTTGCGTTCATCAGCGCGATCAATCTCACTCAGATAAGAAGCAGATGCGTTCATTACATTAGTGGGGGAGGTTCATAGTTTTGCCGAGTTAAATTGTCTGGGTTTCGCCACGGGTTAATGTGATGGTTTAGTTTAGCTGTCACTGTCTCAGGAGATGTCAGAGAGCTGGGCTTAGGGAATAAACATGTTTAGATCATTTAGCTGTCTTTGTTGGGACGTTTCGAGAAAACGTCCTCAAGAGTTTTGAAAGGTGGTAGCTTTACACTCCGGAATCCTTGTGTATAAGGATGTTTAAAATCTGGTATTCTTCACCCTTATGTCATTTTAAACCTTTATGACTTTCTTTCATATGCAGAACACAAATAAAGATAATTTGAAGAAAATTGGTACGCAAACAACATTGACTTCCAGTATATGGGCACAAAACATTTCTTGAAATCTCCTTTTTGTGTGTTCCATGTTAAATTTTGACCTAAAAATGATTGGAAAACAATTATCTTTTTTTAAATTTACAGTTTGCTTCATAAATAAAAATAAAAATAAAATTCATTTTCATAAAATTAAAATAAGTTTAAGGCACTAAAAAGAATAAATAATAAACAAAAATCTAAAAGAAAACTAAGATTAATAAATTTGATAAAGCAACATAAAAAAATAAATAATAAAATGACAAAAGCTTATAATAAAATTAGTCTATTAGTCTTTTGTGCAGTTGGTCAAATTCTCTTTGAAACATGAGATTGTTACAGTCCAGTTGGATTATAAACAGAAATTCCAAAAATATATAATAAAATCACATTTTGGTCCCCTGGAACAAAGAAAGCCATCAGGGGTTTGAATGACTTTTACATTTATTAATTTGGCAGATGCTTTTATCCGAAGCGACTTACAAGTAGGAGAGCATAAAACATTTTGTCAACACGCTAAACAGTACCTATAGTTTACAAGGCTATGTTACTAGGAGGATTAAGCTTAAGTAAGCAAGGGAGAAAATTATTAACATGAAAGACATTTTTTTAATTTTTTTAAAACGTAGACAGTTAGTGGTTAGTTAGATAAATGCAGAACAGGTTTTGAGTTGTTTTTTAAAGGTTGTGAAGGATGCTGCAGTTCAGGTGGAGGCTGGACATGAGTAAATAATTTTTATTTTTGTAAGAGTGTAATACTTTTGGACCCTCCTGTTCATAACCATTCCACCCATTTCTTTTTTTAAAAACACCATAAACGCGTGCCACCAAATTGATTGAACACATGAATGTGCGTGTGTATGCGTGTGTGTAAGGGCAACAGAGTATATTTTCTTTCCTCCTCAGGGTAGATTTGTAATTAAGCTTTTGGGTTGAGGCTTTTCTGCTCGGCTGGAGCTCCAAAAGCTTTGGAGAGAGAGAGAAACAGAGAAGGAGAGGGCGAGCGAGCAGAATCATAATGACACTGCTCCTAGTGGAGTGTGAAATTCACCTCTGAATCCATACGCCGATCGCTTCTCTCTCCGAGGCCCCGGCGCCCAACATGGGGGCCTCCTGAGCCTTTTAACCCCAACCTCTGGAAATGAGTTATTCATTCATTCACCACCATCGCTGGTCCTCTGATTGCTCTGACGCCTCTAATAAATGCTCAGATTGGGTTCTGAGAGCCGCGGTCCGGAATGAGAATCTCTTTGCGCTGTTCCACAGAGACGTTCCTTTCCTTCAGGGTGGAAGCTTGAGGAAGCGGAACGTGTCGGATCCACGAGGGGGATCTAGAATGGAGGAGATGTGAGGGTCATACCTGAAGGGCTTCTGTTGATGAGAAGTGGCTCCTCAATAACATAGTTTGTGACACCACCTCTGAGAATATCGTAACTTCATGCTTTGTTTTGTTCTGTCGTCTTAAAAAAGAGCCCCACGCAATGTTTTTCCACTTCCATTTGTCCTGTACATTGAAATTGCTGCCCCATTTTGATACAGTAATTGAGCCGAAGTGGCAAAATGTCCACGGGATAGAAAATCCTCAGAGATTTGTGTGACCAAAAATCAATAGAAGTCTTTTACTTGCACAACACACACACTCTTGTTTGGTATCATGAAACAACACTCAGTTGTAGGTTTCCATCTCTTTTCATTATTTTGGTGATGTTTTCAAAGGCAAGCGTCTGTATTGCTTTAGTTCGTACTCGGGGTTGGGGATTTGACCTTAAGCACATTGAACTTTTGCACATAACTCGCACCATTTGTGCTACGGACGTGAATTACACCTCAAATTGTGCTGCTTTTTGATGCTTTATAGATGATCAGGCTTATGATTTTCATCTGGCAGATGATAGGGGTCATGAATTTCTTCGGGCCAGTAAGCAATCCCCAGATCACCATTTCCACTGTAAAGAGCATACCTGGAAACTAGTCGCTTTTTGGCGAAATTCGCAATTTTGAATCAAAAATCAAAAATGGGTGAATCGTGTAAATCCAAAGTTTTTTTTGCCATTGGTGGGGAGGGTCTACTCTCGAGCGTCTAAAACGTCTTTGGTCTAGCGCCTGGATTCGTTTTGCCAACCAGAATCAAGATAACAGCACCGTCTTTTTTGGTCCTTGGTTCAACCAGAATTAACGTAACATCGTCTTTTCCATGGACCAAGACAACTTTTTGCGGTACAACATAAATTTTGAGGGAAGTTTCTTGTTGAAGATTTAATGCTTTTAAATACTTCTCTTTAGTTGCAACAGTAACGTTAATTTGCCAAATGTGTCGTGATAATTTTGTTTTCTAACGTTAATCATACCTTTTCCAACCTGTTGCCAAGCTTGTTAGCAGGTAACGTAACACAATTAAGCTTGCTGACAGTTATTAAAATGCAAGTTCAGAATCCGTCAGAATACTTTTAATAAAATGAAGGCTAACTTCAACTGCATTTGTAGTTCTCTGATTTTATTGGTCTGTCATTGTTAAAAGTTACAAGGGAAATAACGTTTGTTTTATTTCGAGACAGATCAATTCGCTTCATAATACATTAATATGTAATCAGGAGCCACATGGATTACTTTTGTATTGCTTGTATCTGCTTTCTGAACATTCTTTTTTTATGAAAGCTCTTAATTAAGACTTTCTTTCTTCTGCAGAACACAAAAGATATTTTGAGATATTTCGGTAACCTTAAACCATTACTTTCTTAATTTGTCATAATCTAAAGAACTTTTTTCCACAACAAAGAACCTTTTGTGAAACAGAAAGGCTGTTTGTATGTTTATGGTTCTTCTATGGCAGTGTGAAGCACCTTTTTTAATAAGATTTTTGGCTGTATGGTTCTATAAAGAACCTTTAACATTCGCAGAGCCTTTCTGTTTCTCTTTGTAGTGGAAAAAGGTTCTTTAGACTATTAAAAAGTGTCCTTTGATTCTTTGGGCAGCTAAACAAAAATTTCTATAGCTTACCAAACTTCTGTTGTTAGTTGTTTGTCGTTGATCAACGGACGCGCTTAAATGATGTTTCTGTCGACCTGCTTATGTTACTAAATTGTTCCTTTTGCCAGTGCAAATGTGATTGGGGAAATGGCCTGAGGGAAAACTTAGTTCATGAACGACTTTTACTCGTTCCGGAACTTTGTTCCTGAACTTATCCGGTCGGAAAGTGCCTTTTGCACAGGCATCACTCAAGTTTTCTTCAGAAAATGTACAAATGATGCACAAGAAAGAGATGTTAAGAACTGTTCTCAGTCCTTTCAGGTTGCACCCAGTAAACAACTGTAAATTCATTGATATGTAAACAGGAAATACATTAGACAGCTGTGCATGTTGTGTTGTCTGCAGTTAATCTTGCAAGTTTAAACCGACGAGAGGAAGTCAGACTTTATGTGACGTTCATGCCAGTGTTCATGTAAATGAAGGTGAATGGAGTGTTGAAGCCAGGAATCATTGGGTGCATTCAGAGTTACTCATAGAGCACAGAATACAGATTTAGCCTATAGGGATCTGGTATAGTTGGTCTAACACAACCTTACTCTTTGGTCTTTGATGTTGGTATACCATACCTATAGGGTATGCCACATAATGAGTGAACAATCTCAGTGAGGCAGATGCTTTGCCTGTTAGGTTTACACATTCATGCCGTGCAGTGGAGCTTTTTGTATCGACACTCTGGGCTATTTTGGTGCATGTCTATATGTCTATAGAGGGCAACTGGCTTTCAGCACTTAAAGCTAGAAAGCAAACAGATATCTTGAGCACTCATTGATCTTTCAAAGCCTCAGGGAGACCTGTGCGGTAACTTGCTTCGACCAATATCACGCTTTTCAACGCAGGCACGCAGTAAACCTGTTTCAGACATGACAGTTGACCTATGCATGTATTTACTGCTGATTCTCTCGGCGTAACACTTCATTTCTCTCTCGCTCTTCTCTGCAAATGTTAAGTAACTGTCTACAGTTGGTGTTGTGTCTTATATAAGTTTGTATAGAGGCCATCTTATTTGTTGTGAAACATGAAGACGGCCCCTTGCTGAGTATTTCATGTGTTCAGCCGAGCTTGAATGTCAGGCCCTTTAACTATAGTGTGTTGTTCCAAACCATCTTTCAGGATGGACACAGGGCAGCTAGGCATATTCTTATGTTTAGTACTGATAGACTGATATATTGCCATGGCCGATATCTGAATGATGTTAATTATCGGCGATATATATTTTTTTCTGCTTTGCCGCCATACAGCACATTAGCATTTTATTCATTAAAATGGCACTAAAGCAGGCATTTTTAACACTTAGTAATGTAACCACAGTAAAATAGGTTGTGTAAGTTGGATAAGATTGTATGGTAAGTATCAATATGTTTAAATTGCATGTTTAGCTGCCTACTATCAATATAATGTCATGTGTGGACCTCTTCATGTGTTCAAGTCTGCTACTAACTAGGCATGTAATACAGAAAATTGGTAAAACTAAATGAACAATTATTGTGTATGTCTCTAATTTACTCATTTAATTTCATTTGTGTTATATCGGCCTCTTATCTAAATTAAAAATCTAAATTCTGTCATTTATTGATTTGTCCACAACGCTACAGTATTTTCTCATGAACTCTCTTGAAAACATCAATGAGAGCATTCAGTCAAGGTAGTCAGTGAATCACGGCTTAAGTTATTATGCTTACCAAAGCATCAGAAGACGTGCAATAAAACACACAAGCCATTTGAACTACTTTTACGATACATGTATGGTTAATTTTGAACCACATAATTTCTAATTCCATAATAAATCTGAATTTTTAAGACAAGTTTTATTTTTGTATGAACTATCCCTTTAAGGGCCTACAAGAATAAAACTTGTCTTAAAAATTCTGATTTTTTTCGCTCGCTCGCTCTCTCGCTCTCTTTTAATAACTTCTTAACAACTCCTGTTTGTTTATCTGCAAGCAGGTTTGAGCTGAGTTCGTGTTCAGGGGTGAAGACACATGACTAATAACCTGACCCTAATAACATAGCAGTGATGGTGAATTCTTCATTGTGTGTCACAGCAGGACAATCGCCCAAAGATCCACAAGGTTAATATACTTAAACAAGCAGACTCATTTTTGTTTGTGGAAAAACAGTAAATATAAAAAAATCCTCCCTAAATTCCCCTGTAGGAAGATCAGAAAGCTCTCAGTCAGATGGGGGTTATTGAGTTTAGGCTGTTAGTTTAAATGGCAGCCCTGGTTTCCTCCCTTGTGGTTGCCATGAGTTCATTGAGTTGGTATGGAGCCTGGCACGGAGGGTTTTTCCACACGGCTTTAGTGTGCCAGTTCATGTGCCCTTCGGTCATTGTGGTATTTTAAGGTGTTTGTTTTACTAGAACAGTCTAATTTTTAATGCCTTGCAACCTGACCGTGTCACGCTTGCCAGGTGCGTACACTCATGAACGAAACAGACACACATAAAGATGGCAGATTTTGGTGCGTAGTGCTGTGGTTTAACCAGGTTTCAATGAATGCACATTTATGAATGTAAGTTACAATTCTAATATGAATGAACATTTTATTCTGATGATTATTTTGTTGTAAAATGTTTAATATTTGGTGGTGTCTACTCTCTGGTTCAGATTAAAGCCTGAGAGGGGTCTGTAAGGGTTGAACTCTTTGGCCTAGTTCCCAATGCAGTGTCATGTGAATGAGGAGTTGGTGCCCCACATTATCTTGTGTTAGTGTGAATATGCTGTTGAGCTGTTTTTGCCAGTCAGACTCAGAATACAGTAATGTCAGCCATATGTTTGACCTCTTTGGCAAAGGAACACAAACCAACTGGCATCTAAACCGAATGAAGCTGCTGACTGCTGCTAAAGCCAGAGTAAACTCCCAGAATGCTCTAGTTAGATGAAGCCAGGTTGAAAAAGCTTACAGGAAAGGACTGAAACATCAAAGAAAGCTGTCAGGGTACTGTAACATCTCCAGCAAACAGGTGCAAGAGTTTTTTGAGTGGCATCGGCATGCAGTGTATTGACAGAAAACAGTCAGCAGGTTATAGAAAAACTCTGTAGAGAGTGACGAATGCTAACAGAAAAATGTGGAAACTGTCACTAGCAACTCTGAATATGTATAAAAGCAGCCCCTCTCTTGAATACTTCACGTTCTAAAGTGACCTTTGTGTGCTATATCACACTAGCAAAAAATGACAAAAACTGGCCTGTGAACCGAGTGCCTTGACTCTTCCCATCGCAGCAGTACTGGCACTAGCGGTGTGACCCCGCGCCACACCGAGGAGCGGAAAATAAATGTTAGCATGCTGAGATTTGAGAACATTCTGACTGACACACGGGTAATTTTGCAGAATGACATTTGTGGTGTAATTGGCTAATTGTCTGGCTGGATTGGGGGATGTGTACACACATTTGAGTTACTGCGCTGTGGGAAATTGAGGATATTTGTCTGTGCTTCTTGTTTAAAGGCAAAATGGGGATATGAAATAAAACTCAGCTGAAGTAAAGATGGAAATAACATGAATCTAATTAGGATACAATAATTTAATTAAATTAGTTCTCTCTCCCAGTTATGTGACCCAAGGGAGTGCTGTCATTTCCTAGAGTCACATTGTGTTTTAGACAGAGCAGTTTAAGGATATGTTCTGATCACCTGACCTTTTTGGCATCTCCACATACATGTGCAGATGTATAGAAAGCAACTAACAGCCTGCAGGTTTTTGCATTTGTGCATTTGGTAGATGCTTTTATCCAAAGACCTTGCTGTGCATTAAAGGTATACATTTTTCTGTTGTGTGTGTTCCCTGGGAAGTCGCACCTGTGACCTTTGTGCAGTGCTCTGCCAAATCATCTAATGGAAAAGACCCCTTTACCCATTTGGCACAAAGAATTGTTTTTTTGGTTTAAACACAAATCCATTCCCAGCTATTTGCCTGTGCATAAAAAGCCACCTTATTTTTAATGCCAAAGGCAAAATATGTATAAATAAGTAAATATTTTGGCATTGTTTTTGCTTGATTTAATTCATTTGTCATGTTTTAGGCACCAGCCTCTTTTAGTCACTTTTTAGCAATCTTGCGACATGAAGAATTGATTGATACAGTGGTGGTTCTAACTTGTATGGTGCCCTGGGCAAAACCCCCATTTAGCGCCCCAAACACCAACCCCCCCCACTGCTTTCCCTGCCGCCAGCAGAAGCACAACATTTTGCACTTGCTTTAATAATTATAGATATTTTTTAAAACACAAAGAATTATTTATGCACACAAACTAAACAATAAAAACTTAATTTCCATTAAACTCTGACAGTCATCAGTAACATTATAAGAAATCTGTCCTGCAATTAATACTGATGACAGGAAGACCACTGGCACTGAGGTGTTCGTGTGACATGCACACCTCTGATTTGAACTGTACTAAGATACAGTTCTGCATTAATACTGTTCTTGAGTCGGACACCCTAATGGGTGCAGTTAAATGCATGTCATTATACAGAATTTAACATTTAGAATAAGAATGAAAAAATGATAACTTCTTAGCTAATTCTAGGCATAAGATACCAAGAAAGACCCAGTATACTACAGAAAAAATACATGATATCAGCAAGATGTCTTGTAATTTAGCCTTTAATGCCAGCATTGGAGACTACTGACCCCAGGTCAGCATGTAATACAGTCAAAACATAACATAAGTTATATGTTGTATAAACTGTATGCACATTAAATGGATAATGAGATGAATGATAGCTGCATGCATACTTTCATTTTCTGAACCTTACTCTTCTTCTTTATTCCTAATGTGGGTAGCTGAAGGGCTTTTCTCATCTATAATGGTTTTGTGTGGTTTTGTTGTCTTTGCCCCTCCTTCTCACACTTTTCATTGAGATGTGTTTGGGTTCATCATGTAACGCTGCGCAGGCGGATCAGCTTTTGAAGCGCTCTCACGCTACTTGATGCACGCTACCGGTCAGTGTCAAACACACATCTCTGGGCGGCTCTGAGTCCCGATCAGGTTTGTCTTACCAGATCGCACAGTGACTTAATGATTGGCGTGTCGTGCAAATGAGCGGTAAAACGCAATCGCACTCTGCATTCTGCATTCTGTTTTTTTTTTTGCCGCCTCGTGCCACCCCCTTTAAGGTGCTGCGGCTACCCATGTCGCCATGTGCCACTGGGTTGATAAAACACCACAAGGCCTGTGTTGGTCTTGCTCCCAGTTCAGTATATTGCTCTGCCTTTGTGGGGACCTCTCACAATTGATTTTTGGTGCAGGAAAACACACAGGCGAGGACAAGCCATTTTCAGCAAGCTCAGGGTGAAGGTGGAGAGGGAGGTGTGAGCAAGAAGGACAGGGAGAAAATTAGAGAGCAAGTGTTCTTATTTAGTGTCATAAGGGGACAGCTCTTATACAATACCATAGAGTTGGTAGGAATTTGTAGAAAGTGTCATATTTTTTGTTCACGACTTTGTTCATATTTATAAAAAAAAACATAATTTGGCCCTGCTAATAAAATTAATTGTGCTGTGGTGTTTTATAGGCTTCAAAATATCTCTTTGTCATGCCCTCTACAAGCTGTGTTTTCTCTGGAACTTTCCATTCTGTATTTTTTGTGGCTTTACTTTTTTTATAGCTGGAATCTCGGTGACTGGCATACTGAATGAATTCTGAATCCAAGACACGTCTTGATGTGTCTACACTAAAGGGAGCAAAATTAAGCAAGTGGCCCTTTAACCGATTTTTCCACTGATTTGCAGATGTTTGCAGCGTTTACTTGTGGTTGAAAAACGAAGGAAGATGGTACACATAACAGAATGTTAGAGCACCACCAACTCTATTTGTGTCCTCTAGGTCAGGGGTTCTCAATCTTTTTGACTCCAAGGCCCCCCACTGTATTCAACAATTTTCAAAGACCCCCCTCCTGCTAACAAAAACTTAAAGACTAAAAAAATTAAAAAGAAATATCCGGTTTTAAAGTCTTTCAATGCTTATTTTGTCTAATTTTAAGTTATCAGTCATCCTGAGGTGTTGTCTGGGGCCCCCTTGTGGGCCACATCCACCCTGTTGAGAACCACTGCTCTAGGTGCAGCAAACAGTTTTTGGCAGCTGTTGGTGTAGTGAAAGTCAAGTCCAAAAGGGGTAAAAGATTAATTTATTGAAGTTTGTTCTTTTCTAGAGCAAACACACAGGCACGGGCTGTTGTATGAAGGTGGTATGTTGGCTGCTGGCTTTCCAATGCTATAGGACATGTGTATGTAGGATATACATTCAAAAGTTGTAACCACAATCATTGTAATTATTCATATGAAATGTTCCTTCTCGCGTGACAGGAATCCCTCGCTGCTTCAAAAAAAAGTCACAACTCTCTTGCTCAACTTTGTACTCAGGTCTCCTAAGGGTCGTCTAGAGCGTTCAGCATGAAATTGTTACTCAGGTCAAGTGTTTCTGAGAGTCACTTTCTCTGTCCCACCGGACAAGCAGTAAGACTCACCCTTGACCACAGACAGCGTGAACGAATGGAGAGGACAACAGTCTCTGGCACGCCACATTAACAACAAGGCAATGCAATATTCATGACCGTAATACCCAGAACATGACCGTCTCTGGTGGGATCTGGGTTTGCCTAATGCACATATGTTGTTTGCTCCCCTCACTTTTTTCTCTCTGATACCCTCACTCACTTACTTCACTTCATTCCTCGCTGCCTCGCTTTACTTCTTTCCCCAGAGCATCTTGTCAGGAACTGTACGGCTAATAAATAACTCAAGCATGAATAAAAGAAGACTACACTTAAAGAGATAAAGATCAGCATGGTGACAACAACCTTTCATGAACACTTGATTCGACACAGGGATCTGTGCTAGTATAGTATACATTTACAAGAGTATAGGGATAATTTATTGGGAAGAGCCAAGGCCACTACTGAGAACTAAATTTTTCAGTAGCATAAATGGGATTTTTATACATTTTGCGATATGCAAAGTATTGCAATACAATATTGTGATAACTTTTTTGTGCTAAAACAATATTTCGCATATCTGAAATATACTTGTGGGGGGAGCCACAAAAAGACTTATTACATCTGACAATAAATGTTGTGAATATTTATATTAATTTCACATGTTTTTACAAATACTATCACCCAACGGCTAGGTCATCAAATTGCAATTTAAGTATCTTCCCTAAACTGCCTCTTAGCTTTCGCACACGCTGTCTGGATCACCTAAGGTAAGTAGCTTGAGATGCTGTGATGCTCTGCCGCTTCATTTAAATGCTTCGCTGTCATTAAAACAACATAACTTTTCTTACCATTCAGGTGTACACAGTGCAGCTAAACAAGTGTTATTGGTGTTATATAAAGTTTCCTCTTAACTTTTTCAAGAGCTGTTCAGGTTGTCCATTAAAGTGAGCGTAAAGCTGTCCTCACCTCAACGCACACCTGTCCCGCATCCTTGAATACCTCGCTTATACACTCGTAAAAGCCTCAAGGTGTTTCTCTCAGATGAGTGTTTATTCAGCTCAACTGATTGACTGCTTCATACATGGCGGCTCACGCACAAAAAGCCACCGAGGGTCTTTGTGCGGCTAGCGCGTGGCACGGGCAGCATTCGAAATTCAAATTTTTTCGTGAAAAGCACCCAGACCCTCTTAAAACCCAGAAAGCGACCAGCCATTCAGAAACCAACCGTGTTTGCTTAATTTTGAATAGAACTCATTACAAGTAGCCAAGCTTGATTTTGAATAAAAACACATTTCCAGCGCTAGACTCCGCCGGTAATGATGTCAAATTTATCTTTCTCTCTAAATCTTTCTCTCCAGTGGTGAATTCCGATTGTTCCCCTCTTTGTCTTTTGCTCCTCTTGAGTGCCGAAAATAAAGAGGGGAGAGAATTACAGACAGCAACGAATTTTAATTAATTCTAATGAATATGCAAATTGACTTGAATCCTCTGGATAATGTGGTCTTTTCAGTTTTATGTGATTCAATATTTGGAAAGGGCGCGGGTGTGAAAAGAGCGGCGCGCTGGAAAACACATCTCTCCCTGCAAACATAATCAGCACCTTATCCATCTGCAAGGCCGCACACAAAAGCCACAAAATACTTCCCATTTCTCTATTTAACACATGCGGTTCTGCTCCGCGATCTCTTGCATGGCGTAAGGTTGGATTGCTTTCATTATTTGAATAATTTAACTTCTTGCTGGATATAATCTTAATTCCTCAACCTGCCATAATATAGGCTTACGTATAAGATCCGTGATTGATTGTTCCACGTGTAATGCCTCTATTTCATTATCACAACGTGCATGACATTTTCCTGTTATTTATAACACTTTTGTCTGCTTTTCACTCATTTCAGCAGGACGTTTGGAGGACTGGAATGTTTATTACTTGTGGAGATAAGGGAACTGGAAGGCCCCAGTGGTGCTTTCTACAGCGGCAGAGGGGTGGGGTTAATTTTTTCTTCAATAAAGGGGGTAATTATTTCGGCTCGGATGGGGACTTTCGTTCGAATTTCACTAGACAGGATAAGAATTACCAAGTAGCTTTTGGGTTTGATTCTGTTGGAATGCATGACAAACTGCGACGGTGTCTGTTCACAGATTAAGAGGCTTCTGATCAAAGGCCGGTTATTCAAGCCTGGTGGCATGTTACATTTTTGGACTTGGTCTTGATGGAACGGAGAAATCGTTTCACCTCTGAAAACAGGATATGTAGTTTGAGGAAATGTTGAAGTAGCGTGTGCATGCGTGTGTTGGCATGACTCAGTGGTGGCGTCTGGCATCCCAGATTTGCCCTTGTTCTGCAGTAAGGAAGCAGTTGGTAGTCTGAGGAGGCGGAGTTTTCACAAGTAAAGTGTGAACAAACTGCAGAGAAGTGGAACTGTGGGTGCGCGTGTAGCCGGAGGTTACATTAGGTGCAAAGTAGTTATTGAAATACTTTATCTTCTTAGCTTGCTCGGCTCAGAAATGAAAAAATAAACATGCACAGAAAGATTTGAAAGTTATAAAACCACTCTTCACACATAGATAAACGGATCACTCGAGTTGAGCGTGCTTACTTTCATAACACACATCAGTAAAGCACACATATCCAAGCAGAGTCTCGGGAGAGCAGATATAATATTTACGACCATTAATCACAGGCGGGATATTCTCCCACCTCACTGACGTCCTGTTGGATCGCCCCGTTCTTAATGAATGCCGCTAATTGATTCAGAACCAATCAACAGATGATTTGCATAACAACAAGAACAACATGATTGATTACTCATAAAAAAGGTTCTGTGTGTTATCCTAATGTCCCATTTGGAGCTTTCCTTCTTCACAAAGAGTTCAGCCAGGCATGCTAGCCAGTCGCCAATTACCGGCCCCGGCTTTATGAAGATATGAAAATGAAAGGTTGAGATAGGCAAATATTGTTTAGCCTAAACAGAGGGCAGCTTACAGTCAAGGAATTTTAGAGGTGACATGCATCATTCTGGAAATGAGTAATCATGTTAATTTCTTTGGAGTCAATAACTCTTGTGGCCCTGTTTTTCTCTTTGGTTTATTTGTTCCTGCACATTTGACCCCTGTTTAAAGGCATAGTTTCCAAAAATGTACTCGTCCGCCACATCCAAAAGCCAGAGGGCGCTCTCGCGCAGAAGCTCCAAATATGGGTCGCAGAAGAAGTACGTCTTACACGAGTAGTTTCAGGAAATTCCAATGGGCATATTTTATCGCTGTTCTTCAAACCTTTTCAGGTATGTTCATGATAATAAAGTACATTTATAATGTTTGACGAGTGTTGCTTTTCAAATGCACATTATAAACGACTCAATCTAGTAGTGACTTTAGTTTGAGCAGTACTTGTGCTTTTGGCAATGTGTTTGGTTTTTATAGATTCTCTTCAGTTTTGTTGTTACTGGAAGCGCAGGCACTCAGCCTTGCGCTTTCTGCTGGAAAGGGGGCGGAGACCAGCAGCTCATTGCATTTAAAGGGACACACACCAAAACAGCATGTTTTTCCTTATAGGCAAAAATGGACATTAAGTATAATAAAAGATCTGTTGTGTATTTTGAGCTGAAACTTCACAGACACATTCTGTGGACTTTTAAGATGTATATAACATTTTGTAAAAGACCTAGATTTGTGGCTCTTTAAACCACAAAGGAGAAACATTTGTCTTATAAAAATCTTTATAAGACTAGGCTAAACTAAAATAACATTATTAATGTATCGGTATTGTGTTTTAAAGAGGTCATATGACATGGCTAAAACGAACATTATTGTGTGTATCTGGTGTAATACAGTGTGTTTACATGGTTTACAGTAAAAAAAAAACGTATTATTTTTTCACATACTGTCCCGCCTTTATAAAACACATCGATTTTAACAAAGCTCATCGTTCTGAGAGTGCGGTGTGCTCTGATTGGCCAGCTACCCAGTGCATTGTGATTGGCTGAATACCCCAAGCATGTGGCGGAAATGTTACGCCCCTTACCATATTTGGAACATCAGCTTCTAAAACATACACCAACACTACAGCGAGAATAGTTACGCCTTTTTTTTTTGCGTATACATTTAGGCGGTGTTATACAAACCCAAATGAACTTTTGGTGGTTTTTTAGCACTACATAAAACCACTGAGAAATATTGAATAACAGAAGAGCGAACACATGATGACAGAATTTTTATTTTTGTGAACTATCCCTTTAAGAAGCATGTACATTCTTGTTCATCTTGCAGGGTGAGCTTTATTGTATTTTCTCATGTAATTTACTGTGTTTCACTGTTCTTTATTTAAGTTTGATTTACTACTGTACTGCGCTCTGTTCTAATCCAGTCTATTTTACTCTATCATGTCAGTAAGCACAGGGTTAAATGATTACACGGCCCCTCTCAGTCCAGCGAACACCTCATGCTAATGCCCTTTGTGCTGGTTTGACCGATAGTTCCATTTCTAATCCCAAACATCAGATCATTTCTTGTAAGGAGTTCTCATCTTCTGAGTCATTTCTCCTCTTATCTGAGATGTTAGATGATTAAAGCCCCATCACGGTCCAGATATTACCCATTTATACCCATCACCTCTCAGTCCTGATCCACAAAAGCCTGATTCCTCTTTTTAATTGTTGTGTCCTCTGTTCTTCTGTGTGAGCTGATAAGAAAAGCATCATATTTCTTAAGTCATTGATTTCCTGTAGAATTTGTTTACAAACCATCTCTGTTGTTAAGCATCTCGGTCTCAGACGTGTGTGTCATTGGTGCACAGATTGTAGTTGTCCACAACACCCAGGTGATGTCAGATATGCACAGGGTCCTGTACGCCCCGAGTGACCCCTGGCTGTCGCTTGCATCAACATGACAGGTTATGATTGGGGATTGACAGAAAGTAAAAGCTATAAGGAAACCTTTGCTGGATTAGAGGATTTGTGTGAAGAAAATGATAAAGCACGTTTTTGGCTGTGGTGTACTGGTCAAAACCATTGATTTTTTTTAGCTTGAAATTTTATTGGAAATTTAGAGAGATGTTGTTTGGAATGGAGCTGGTTGAAGATAAAAGAGTTTTTAACAAGCTGAGGGGATTAACCGGTTATCAGTGCAGGACTTGGATTCTCTTTGGCTTTAGAGAAGATGTAGCCAGAGGCGCTGATACCCTGGCTGGGGATTAGAAGTCGTGGGGGTCTCTTGTTTACTTAACATACAGGATCGGTCATGCTACCCAACCCCTACCTGTGGGAGCCTAAAGCCACATTTCTTCCTGACCTGGTCACAACATTTCACCTTGCTCACGGTCCTGCAGAGGTCTTTCATTAAAAAGTATCATTGGAAGGGTTAGATGTTTAGTTAAGGCCTTCGAAAATAGTATCACTCTTGATCACACCCAGCCTGCATTCCTCTTTGACACATCATCATGAAAATGGTGTTTCCACAGTTTCATTTGCCGCTTTATGGAGCTGAAACAGTCATATTGTTTATAGAAAGAACCGAATGTGCTTCCCTAAGGCCACAGAGCCCCTATAATGTGTGTAATGCTCAGATCTCCTCAATGACCTGAAGTGAGCAATGCAGCTCCGTTTGCAGCGCTGACAGTTTTATCTGTAGCGAGACAAAGAAGAGAAATAAAAGAAATGGCATTTAATCTAAAGCAATTCTATACTTGCAGTTTACAGAGGATAATTACTGTGTGGTCAGCGGTGGGGAGCTGGCGCAGTTAGAAAGTGGATTAAAATGATTTTATGCTGGTTTATTACATTAGATTCACGAAGAGTTGGGAAACCCTACGGCCTGCAGATGCCCATCTGTTTTTGTGTCATCAATCACCAGCTTTCAGTTTGAGCTCTGAATTAGCCGGAGTTAGTTATGGCACTGGAGATAGGTTGGGCACATTTGCTGAAATGTTATGCGATGTCTCATGTTGTTGTCAGATTTGCTCGGTTGAACAACGTTTGTTCTCACATACAGTAGGTGATGTCTGGGGGGAATATTTGCACAGTATTTGCTTTCAATGTCCCCGTCAGGTTAGGATTGCACGGTAAACCGGTTCTGGAAATTTACCGATACATGTTAGATTTCAAACGGTTCAATATCATTCTTTTGCTTGTTTTGGTACTGGAAACGGTGCTGTTCCAAAGTTCACTTCTATGCGGCAGCAGTTTGATGCAAAACCAGCAAGTTCGGCAACATAGAAGAAAAAGCATCTTGGCTTTGCGACCATTTCAAATGAGAAACTGCAAGCGATTTATTACAAATTTGACTCTTTCTACTTTTGCAGAGAGATTGTTAGATTATGATACAGTGTAAATTCTACATGCTGTGCGATGCTTCTCTACATCCTCATTCAATGGCATACAAATAGTATATATCTTTGTTGCAGACATCTCAGTTAGTCTACTAATCATCATAAAGTTCTTTTTCACGTCTTGTATATGTTCTTATACTTATACTGTAAGGCTCACATAAGAACAGTCCGTTGTGTCTTAAACAAATGTATATCCGCATTTAAAGGAATTTGCCTTAAAGTGACAGTAACCCAATAAATCTGTGTCATTTAATAAAGAGGAAAAAAAACTTTTGTAGCTTTATTTAGATTCATTGCATATTTATTTTATACAGTGAAGACTGCACAGTGTTTTATTTTTATTAATCGTTCAGTTTTCATCTTGAATGCTACTGTTAAATAGACCTACACTCATAAAAAAAGGTGCTTCAAAAGGTTCTTTGATGCCATAGAATAATCTTTCGGTTCTATAAAGAATCTTTAACATCTGAAGAACCTTTCTGTTTCACAAAAGAATCTTTGTGACAAAAAGGTTCTTCAGATTATAAAAAAAGAAATAGATGGTTCTTTAAAGAACCTTAGGCTGAATGGTTCTTTGTGGAACCAAAAAAGGTTCTTCTGTGGCATTGCTGTAAAGCCATAAAAGTAAAAAAAGTAAAGCTGTAAAAGAACCTTTTAAGCACCTTTATTTTTAAGAGTGTTATTGAAAAGTTTAATTGTTGTTCAAAATGTATTTCATATTTGTGGGATTATAATGATAAGTCTATATCACCAAAGCATTTTTCAGTAATACAGTTAAAAGTGTAAAAATAAAATAATTGTGCTACATAAAATATAATAATAATATATAAAATATGCATTAAAGCAACACAGTTTCTTCATATTTTTTCATTTAATTTATTTGGGGCTGGTTATTGATCACCTATGGTACCGATGTGGTACTGACTTTACCTGTATTAGATTCTGGTACCGTGTCGAAGCCAAAATGTTGATATTGAGCCTAAAATTATTTTATTATTTACTCACACTCAAGTCATTCCAAACCTGCATGACTTTTTTCATCTGCATGACACAGAAGATATTTAGATTTTGAATAGTTGGACCCCATTGACTTTCATTGTATGAAATCACTGAGATATTTCTCAGACATTACTTTCGGCATTTTTAATTTACATATAATATTTACAGCTTCAACTGGCTGTGAAAAAATGAATAAAATACATTTTGCATCAAATATGTCTTTTAGCAACTACCTTGACACATCCCATTTGAAGGGATCACTTTCTTTTTTAATGATATTGGACGCATTTTAAATTATATTGGCATATAATACAGCAATATATAATGATGTGGCTCATCTTATGGCAAAAGCATCGGTTGGAGTGTGGAACATGAAACCAGCTGTTAATTATTTGGGTGGCTAATTCAATAAAAGGAGCAATTCAATTATAGTCGTCTATTCTGTTTTCATTAAATTATCAAATTATGGAAGTATAACCACATTACAAATCGACTTTGTCTGCAAAATGTCTTAGATAGATAAATAAATAACATTGTTCAATAGATAAAACAGTTGTAAAGGTTTTTAAATACATTAATACACAATTAAGTCATATAAATAATCAATGAACAACTAATGTTAACTAACAAAGTAAAACAAATCTGTAATAATTAAAAAAGTTCATTTGCAAAAACAGATTTAAACATTTAGAAAAAGTGCATTCCAAGTAATATCAATCACTGGTATGGGTTATTTTGATTAATAATAATTAATAATAAAATACAGCTAACTAACACAATCAAATAATCAATCAATAGATTTTTGCATGTTTTGTGGTGAAGCTCACGGACCCTGGATCACAAAACGGCTGGTTTAAAAGTACATTTGTAGTAATAGCCAAAAATACATTGTATGGGTAAAAATGATCGATTTTTCATTTATGCCAAAAATGATTATGATATTAAGTAAAGATCATGTTCCATGAAAATATTTTGTACATTTCCTATCATAAATATATCAAAAGCGCATTGAAGTAAAGAGTTTAAATAAATATATCTTGGACAAATATGATCCTATCCTAACAAACCATATATCAATAGAAGCTTATTTATTCAGATGATGTAAAAATCTCAATTTCGACCCTTAAGACTGATTTTGTTGACCAGGGTCACATATAAGAACGATTACCAATGGAAGTGAAGTTATCGATGTGCCACCGTATTTGAAATTGGCGCTCAGATCTTCTTAGATTTCAATTTCTTGAAATAAGCTCTCAACATTGTTGTTTCGCTTCATAAGACATTTAGCATATTAACCCACTAGAGTCATTTGGATTACTTTATTGATGGGTGTATGTCCTTTTTGGAGCTTAAACATTGTGAGTACCATACAGGAAAATAATGCCATTTTAAAATAAAATTATTTATTTGTGTTCAGCTGAAACATTTTTATTCTGGGATGACATTCAGGCAAATAAATTATGAGAAAGTATTTATTTTCGGGTGAACCCTAGTCTTAATGAATAGGGCCTTATTGTGCAGTGTTAAAATAATCAAATGTTCATGAATTTAGTAGTTCATCTTTGGCAACAGCATCAGTTGCAGTGTGGAACATGAAACCAGCCACATGAAACTAATTACTTGGTTGGCTTATTCAGTTAAATGACTAGCAATTCAATTACAGTTATCAATTCTGTTTTCATTAAATCATCAAAATATGGAAGCATAATTGTTGTTTGTGTGCTGGTTCAAACCACATCATCTGCGAAATGACTGCGAGCCGAGAGAGAGAGAGAGAGAGAGACTCACAGCCTGCAGGTTTTAGTAGCAAATGTCAGCACATAAGGTCAGTGTGTGTGTATGTGTGCGTGCGTGCGTGCGGTAATGCATTTCATACTCATCTCTGGTTAGATACTTTTAGAAAATCAGTACTGGTCCCCTCATATAATCTCATATTGTTTTTTTCCTCATATGCCATTAACTACAATATTAGGTCATATTATCTTTCTCAGAAGCTCAATCCAAAAGCTGTCAGAAGAATATTAATACATTTCATCAAACACATATTAGCCAGACGTGTCCTGTGCTCCTCGTGCCAGCACCACAGAGGGCTTTATGGGTGAATGAAAACAATCTATTTAATACTTTGCTACGTTTAAAATCACACCAGTGCTTTTCTTTTTCATATTTCATATTCCGGCAGCTGTTTTTCTTCAGGTCTTGGCAGAATATCTGACTGTGCTAAAGAGGCCAAATCGTGCCTGCGCTTGTTCCTGCGTGTTACAAAAACCTATTATAGCAGGATAACCTTTCTCGACACAAACAGTAGAAACGCTAGATTTCTTTTGATTTAAGTACTGAGAGAATTTGTTGGCAGCCGTGGCTGACTGAAGATAGATACTTTGTGTACAAGGACACTTTTCCTCTTCAGTAATGCATTTACGTGTTCAATCATCGCTAATTTGGCAGCCATGAAGAGAAACGTTTCCCAAATTCAGATAATTATGGATAACAATAGGCATTAACAATAAAGAACTGTGTGAGAACAGATAATGTTAAATATTTTATCCAAGAAGATATATGTAGAGAGAGTTGCACCAACGGAAGTCCAAATTTTTTACGTGTCATGTGATTCATGGAACCTTCATATAGTTCCCGGAAGTTGTGTTTTCTCTTTAAATGCTTTATTTCTTTCATTTATTTATTTTTTAAATGACTAACGTCTTTAAATTGATAAAGTTTGTCACAATCGGTCTGCTTTGCTGCAGCTCCGTGCGTTACTAGTAACTTCCGGGAACTATTGAGAGGCTCCATCAACCGCCATTGCTGTGAAAAACGGTTCCATTGGAGTGAATGAAGATGATGCGACTCTGGTACTAAAGGGCTCTGGCCTTGTCCACACTAATATGTTTTTGTTTGAAAACACAGCTTTTTCTGTCAGTTTTAGTCTTCTGTGCACAACACTGATCTATATAAATGACTGGATTGCGCATAGAGCGCTAAACCAACGACAGGAGGTGAAGCCAAGCCACAGAAAGTGTTCGCGGCGCCATGTTGGTATGCCCAAAACCGATATTTTACTCTAAATATTGTAAAAAATTAAAAAACAGCAAGTTTAACTACTTATTAGTTAAAAATTTATTTTAAAATTACATATAATTTCCTAAATGTATTCAGATTGAGTTCTGCTTAATTTCCGGCTTGGATGGAGCATCTGTTAACTCCTCCCCTTTAACTGTCAGTCTGCTGCCAGTTCCATTTTAAAATGCAGTGGCTGCTTTTATACATCCAATCAATTCGCAGTAAAGAACGCAAGCCACGTGCAAATTTTTTTTTATTCAAAATTTTGTTTCACTCAGAAATGCGTGGAAGTAAAAACCATCATAACTTCCGGTTCACAGGGACTTGAAGTTCACATAACTTTTTTTTGGTCACACTTTATTTTCGCTATTAACAAACCATTAACTACGCCTTTGTCTCAATAAACTCCTAATTTGTTGCTTATTAATAGTTAGTAAGGTAGTTGTTAGGGTTAGGTATTGGGTAGGATTAGTGAAAAATATGGTAATGCAGAATATGTGTTTTATAAGTACAAAAAACAGCTAATAAGGAACTAGTTGATAGTTAGAATTGGTCCCTATACTAAAGTATTACCCATTTTATATTAAGTGGGCATTCTTTTTTCAAAAACATTGATATGTTATTGTCTTCACGTGGAAATTGGTGTAAATCTTGTGACTTTATAGTGAGTGTTTGGTATTTGTGTCATATCACTTGGTCTTTTTATGCCTATGCCATGCTTTGAGCATTTTTTCTCAGTGACATTTAGGTTGAATGGTGATATGACTGACTTTAAGATGAACAATTTGTTTGGCTGTTTTAACCTGTGCCTTTTTCTGTCTGTTTAAATGCGGGCCTTTTATCTATTCTGTTATATCTTAAAATAATCGAGGCTTAAGTCTTGCACAGTAGACGGTGTCTCATCTCTCTGTTCTGTAAAAGACAAACTTTGAAGAGCGAAGATAACATGCATGGCCTTTTTAGCATTTTTTTGACATTTTGGAAAGTGGGATGTCATTTGTGCCACCCATTAGTATAGCTTTTTCAGCATCTTTGGCATTTACACCAGATCCAGGTTGACCATATTTTGTGTGCATGTGTGTTGGTACGTAAAAATCTGTGTGTTGCTTAAGATGATTTTTTAATGAGATTCTGCTCTGGCTGTGATTGCTCATGTTTGTGTTTGTTCATGTATTTATTTAATCATTTTGGTATATATTGGCATATTCTGAGCAAGCCTACATTAAACACATTAGACACACTTGAGACCACCTACTCAAGTATACTCTGCCCACCAGAGAGTCGTCTAGTGAGGTGATGATGGAACAGATACATGTCACACTTTCACTCTCTCCTTCTGTCTCTCTCCTTGTCATAAATCTTTGCCAAATGTTGCTTATTTTATTTATTTTTATAATTTTTATAGACCCACTGATAATGTGAGTCAAGGTTTCTGGCATCAAAAACAGTTAATGTCTTGTAAGTTACCATTTTACATCTGTGACCCTAAGGCTCGGTTCACACTGTACTGGATTTAATGGTCAGATCCGATTTTCCAAAACCAGCCTCTGCTTGTGTCCGTTTACATCTTTTGGTTAAGTTTTGCTGTCTGGTCCAATAGAGTGCACACACTCGCATCCTAACAACCGTTTTGCAAAGCCAGCGTTACACCGTTACGTGACTTCTATCTGTTATAGTCAGATTGAAGTGATTAGAAAAGAAACTTCAGCTTCTTGTTGCTAAAGCTTGGAGCTAGACACTACAACATTTGGTGGATGTGACTCATGTCCTCATATCTAAATGTCATCAGTCACATGACTTGTTGTCCTATTGTCGTTGACAATAATTTGATTCGCTTTCTCTGTAATGTGCATGTTTTTCTTTCACAAGTTATTCTCTCTTTCTCGGTTTTTTCCAATAGAATGATTATGAGAATGAAGCGAGAGATTTGATCATAGGCATGTATGGAGTACAAGCTCTCATTAGTGGGAATAACACATGATTTACACACTGCCAGAAATAACAGCAGTGATTAAGAACTCCTTACATCTCACACACACACACACACACACACACACGCGCACACACACACAAACACACACACACCTCCTGCTTGCTCACTAAATTACTCTACCTGTTACCTTTGCTCAGTTTTGGTCTCCGGGCGAAAGTATTGTCAAGATTGCTGACTGAAAAGGGAGCATATTGTCCAGCAGGGGGGTGATCTCATTCGGGTTGATGGTTGGAGGGTTTGAATAATTTAACACTTATGGGAATCGGGGAATGAACAGTCACACGCATCATAGAGTAATGCTTTGCACCCATCTGGTTTACGTGTGTGCCAAAACTTGTGGATAGAAACACACAACGTGTGACCTCTGTAATTCTTCTTTCCATGAATGCAGCTTCACAGGCAGTTTTTTGTGGTGGTAGGAAAACATCAGGCAGGTCTACAACCAATATTTGTGTATTCTGCCTTTTCAAGGAATCTTATCTTTTGCTGCCTGTGATGTCCAACAATACATGTACAGTATGTCAATTGATTTAAAGAATAAAAGGGATATATGGAGCCAGTGACTGAAGGTTTTTATTGTTATTTATACAACAGTTCTTTCTGGGTCTCGAATCTGATTGGTTGAGAGCCGTGCGATATTTCACCAGTATCATCACAGGAACCGCTTCACTCCTGCTGGACTATGATAATATATTGAGCAGTAGGTGGCAGTGTTTGCTCAGGTCACCAGTCCGCCAAGGGATAGTTCATAAAAATTCAGTCAGGAATTGCTCACTCTCTAGTTGTTTCAAATCTGTATACATTTCTTTGTTTGGTTAAACATATATTTGAATGCTTGTACTTACGGATGGAACGGTTCTTAAAAAAATATGTACCGTTCAATTCACTAGTCATGGTTAGAGACACACGTGTATTGTTCAGTCTGGTCACGTGCAACGCGACATGGTTTTTATCCATTTGGCATAGTTGGCACGTCCACAATTAATACACGAGTTTGCGCTTCTTTTTCTGTCGAGTAGCGTAAAAAAAACAAATGAAACAACAATATAAACAAATAAAAGTTGTATTATGCCCGCTTCAGATACTATGACAACTATATGAGATGAAATGGTCAAATCTTGCGTCTCGTTACATTTACTCAACTCAGTTTTCTTTATATAGCGCCGGTTTTTTTGTTGTTTTTTTTACAATTTTCATTGTTACAAAGCAGCAGTACATGAAACATGATAACTATGAGCAATACATTGAATGAAAGAAATGAAGAGTAAAGTAAATACACATGACGGAAAGGGCACAGACACAACAACGCACATGCACGAGACACACAGAACAAACAAATACGCACACAACACACAGACTCACAGAACACAGCCTCACGCACAACACAGACACACACACAGCATACAATGAGAGAGAGAGAAATTAATAGTAATGCTTTAAATATAACATTTTAAATTTTAACAAACTAAATTTTATAGATGATGTCAGCAACCCCCTGGTGAGCAAAAAGAGTGCAAACAGTGAGCAAACAGTTGTGAGGAACCAAAACCACAGTGGAGGAAAAAAACTCGGAAGAACCCAGACCCTACCAGGGGCACCAGTTCTCCGGCATCGGATCGCGGCCTCCCACTTTCAGCTCCACCATCTGGTCTGAGTATGGACTGCATCCCGCTATGGTAACCTCGGAACAATGAGAATAGACAAACTGAGAGCAGAATACCATTACACCCCTTCGATGCAGTAAGTACACTCCTGGTTCCGGTTGATCTAATTAATGCAGCCTAACAATCCCTTAGGAAATTTGTAGTAATAGAACTGTTGGACGAAGTGTATGCTAGGTTAAAGAGATGCGCCTTTAATCTATTTATAGATTTAAATTGACAGGTGTGTGTCTGCCTCCCGTACAGCACTCGGAAGATTATTCCAGAGTTTTAGCGCTAGATAAGAAAAGGGTTTACCACCAGCACTTGATTTTGAAATTCTAGGTATTATCAGCTGGCCAGAGCCTTGAGAGCGTAGTCAATGTGAAGGACTGTAATGGTATAGAAGCTCATTCAGGTACAGAGGAGCTAAACCATGAAGGGACTTATAGGTCAGCAGTAAGATTTTCAAGTTAACACCATGCTTAATGGGTAACCAATGCAGCATTGACAGAACCGGCCTAATATGCTCATACTTTCTTGCAAAGTACTTGGAGGAATTAAATGTAAATGTTTGAGGTCTAAAAGCGACTTACCCAGATCTGAGCATATTTTGAGAAACTGTAGAAGAGATGCATGCAATTACTGTGATGCTCTCCATTTAATTTTATTGCTCTTTAAAAGAAACTTTGACATTAAGATATCTTGTTTTTGGTTTTTCCCTTTTACGGATGTCTTGAATCTCAAGTAATCAGCTTGGATTTCCTACAACATGTCAGGGTGACCCAACATGCACTGTGGTTTTGGTTGAAGCGCTCATTTAGATTTCGTCAGTTTGGATGTAAATCTTCTTCTCTATGGAACAAGACATGTACTTCTCAAACCCCTGTTTTTAAACTCAACACTTTCCACTGTTCACTGGTTTGGTCCTTGTTTTTCTGATGAATCCATCTCTTTGTACCTTATCATGTCACTCATGTTTAAGAGCAGGGCTGAATAATGCCGGTGAGGTCTGCGGGCCGCAGAAGAACGCCTGTAATTGGTCTGGATGAAGATAATTGAATCCTCTCTTTGGCAGGAATGGAATAGAGTCACAAGCGCTGCTTTCACCTGACCTCTCTGACACTTCAAAGTGTCATTACCTCGCTTTCCAACGGTCTCTCTCCACTCACACTCCTCTATATTAAAAAAGACTGTGTGATGAAACACTTTTAACGGGTCGCGGTGTCACCTGGTCTTTTGTGTGTGCGCGCGTGCGTGAGCCCTTGTGGAATGTGATGCGGTGGCATTACGGCAGGGGCTGCTGGGTAATGGAGGGTAATGATTCTGAATGGTTTGGAGCGTTGTTGAATGGGTGATTGAGATGAAGGGTCAAGTCACTACAGCAGAGGCTCTTGCTGCAGAAGGATCTTTTCGAGACAATTATGTCCTCGGGTGGGAGGGAGTCCCTGGTACTCAGAGCCGGCAGGGATGGCTGAAATGATGCCAGACAAAGCTGATCTTATGGATAAACGTAAATGTTTTAAAAGGTGGCGATTTTGGAATGTGTACGATGCCTCAAACATTGCCATCGCCCCAAAACTTAATGTCACTGGCTACCGAATGCATGTCGTACTATAACATACAAATATAAAATTAGCCACTTCGTAAAATAGTTATGAATTGACTTGGGATTGTGTTAAGTGGGTCGAACATGATGGTGATAGATCTGATCCATTAAACCTATCTTTTAAGGAGCGTAATAATGAGTATTAGGAAGCAGTAGCTAAATGGTTGTTGTTTTTTCATACTTTCACTAGGCATGCTTATGAGATTTTTATGAGATTTTCTGCCCGGATGAATGCAAAACTAAGGTTTCTCAGTGTGTTTGGCATTTGGTGTTTTTTTCGTCTGGATGTTGATTGTTTCAGTTCAGTGTTGGGGAGAAGCTAATTACAAGTTACACTACACAAGCAGTGCGACCAACTTGACTACATTTTCAAAAGTGTGACAAATACTGTAGCTGGTAAGTGAACTTTAAAAAAATTAAGCAAATGCACAAATACATTGTGAAAGAGAGTGAAAGTAGCTTGGTAAGTCTAACTACATGTTTTTTCAGATTGTATATAAAAATGATTTTTACTGATTTGTTTGAGTCATTAAATATGTAATTGAGTCATGAAATGGCAAAAAAAAAAGAATTTGAAATTGACTCATAGCATTATTTATTTATTTAAAGGTGCAATATTAAGGATGATCTGTTGACATAAATGCAAAATAATATACATAACTCTGTCTTCAGAGGTGTATAAAGACATTTCATGATGAAGCGTTATGTTTTTATTACCTTAGAATATGCGTTCTCTATCTACATACACAGCGGGTCCCCTTACATGGAATTCATCATATTGTTTCTACAGTAGCCCTAAACGGACAAACTGCTCTTGCATTTCGCAAATATGTTATCTACTTAGGCAAAGAAGCAAGAACGTGACGTCATCTTAGTCCTGTGTCTGCTACTGTAGTGCTTTGAAAGAGAGGGGTGAGCGGTGGAGTGAGCCGTTGCTTGCAATTCGCAACCTCACCAATAGATACCACTAAAGTCTCCACATTGCTCCTTTAATTTCAATAGATATCACAATTAAAATCATATAGTGATAATCTAATGTTTTGACAGCCCTAGTCAACATGCAGCCCAGGCTATTGTCGCTAAAGTTGCAAAATGTATGTAGTTTAATAGTAAGGGACAATATTCCCATTGAGCACAATAACAGACACTGCATTACCTGCATGCTTTATAGTGGCGGTGAGAGCTGAAGATATTGATTTAGTTTTTTCTCAGTAGCGTCTTATCCAATGAACTGATCGGTTAATTAGTCATTTCCTGTCAGGAGTAAATGAACAAGTGGTGTCTCCTCTCTGAAACCTTTCAATGCCAGATTTCTTCACACAGCATTTGTACTGCTGTTTGTTTTGTTAAATGTGTACATTTTTTGGCACGTATGCGTGGGCCAGTTTGTTCTGTTCTAATTATGTGTTCATTTAACCCTCCTCTCTTTCTCTAGTTTTGTTAATATCGGCTTAGCTATCAGTTATAGTTCATATACTAGCGGTCTAAAGTACATATGAAGGTTAATTGGGGTTTCTTTCTTTGTGTTGCTGTTAAAAATAGATTATATTGGCAAGACACCTTGAGACACACTAATGAATGATTTGTTTGCCTTGTTTTAATTAACACAGTGATTACTTCAGGGGGCCGCGCGTTGCTTGAAGCTCAACATCCTTTGCAACAGAGAAATGTCATTCATGATTAGACTTTCAGCACAACAACACATCTTCGATAGAGGCAAAGAGAAGTGATGCGGGCCTGGAGGGCATCTGTGATTTCGTCTTATTAGTGCCTGGAAGAGCTGTTGTATTCATCCAATTGCTTTCTTTTATTTGGAGGCAACGGTGGGTGACAGACGGCAGTCAATTTATTGCAACTCGGGTGCATTGGTTCACATTGTAGGAATTAGATCTTTCACCAGTGACAGAAGTAAAGAAAAGCGTACAGTACTAATTTATGGTTGTCTCAATTGAACACTTTTTATATTGCATTAGCATTTCACTTATGAAATTTAGCCATGGGTTTACTACAGCAACTATAGTATTTGTTTTAATACCCACAGATTTACGTTTTACACATTTAAAGGGAGGGTTGAATGGTGTTTCATGCATTCTGACTTCTTTACACTATTAAACTGTTGTCTTCTCATGCTTAACATGGTCAGCGTGTTAAAAAAACGAGTTCGACGTATGACGGAGTATTTCTGTGCTAGATACGCTCCCCCAGCACTACAACCTATTTCGGAAAGATTTTTATAGGTCTGGACCTCTGTTTCGAAACAAGGAACCTATTCGTTTTATTGGACAATTCTCCCTGAAAAACTTTTTGTGCAGTATCTCCATCCATGCAACACCCGGCAGACGCAAGGTTACGCAAAGGCTGTGCGTAATCGTCTTTAGCTCCGCCCACAGCACTCCCCCGGGCAGTAGGCTTTTTCCGGAAAAAATCGTACAACTGAAAACTAAAGACTTTTTGGAAATATGAAGAACACAATACTACTCTACAGGTACTCAAGATTAACATAACATTGGCAGAAACTGCGTTAAAAAATGCCCCCTTTAAGTTATGACCAAATATCCAAAGTTAAAACATGATATTAGTAGTACAACCAGAGTTGTTAACTATTTTCAAGGTAGCCTGGAAAGTCGCTAAATGTCATTAGATGCGTACTAAGCGTACACAGAAGCTAAGGTCTAAGGTTGCCTCTTTCAGAAGTCGCATTTGTCGGACGCTAACTTAAACGTTTATTATTTATGGTTTTATTTCTGAAAAGGTAAAGGTAAAAGCTAAACTACACTGACTATGTCTTCATTTCATAATGTTTTTTTTTTAAATCTGAAATGAGACATTTATTACAAATAACGAATGCCTATAGGGCTGTTTTTTTACCACCGCAGTGGTAGGCTAATGGACACATATATATTATTTATATAAATAAGATAGGCCTATAAATAACATAAATAATATTTAAATTATTATATATACCACATGTTCTAGTGTTGTGTTAAACTAGTATGCTGACAAACACACTAACATGTGTATATTCTAAACCTAAAGGAAAAAGGGGGTCCTTAAACACGATTTAACTGTGCTGGGTTGTGAGTTGTGATCATTTCCACCCAAAAGCTTCTTAAAACGTCTTCCCAATCCCAGTATTGTTCTTATGCACTGACATCTGACGTTTGCGGTGGAAATAGACTTTCACTGCCATTTAGCTCCAGCACTAATTGAATCCTGCCACTAACCAGTCTATAAGACTTAAACCCAGTAGTCATCTACTGCCTCTCTTTTTCCATCCAATCATTCTACTCCTCACAACGCAGTTGAAGAGATAAATGGATATCCAGCATCCACTTAAAGAATGCCAATGGTGCAGTGATGGTATCAGATGGTAATACCCCACCTGATGGTATTACTGTGGTAAATCAACATAGTCAAACCAATTTTTCTTCATTCCTTTTCTTTAGTGGTCTTTGTGGTGTATATGCCCCAGAGTGCCAGCATTTCTATTCATCGCTCAGTTTACAGTTTGTTTGTACATTACCAAATGTTTGAGCCATCCTCGCTCACTCGTTTCTGTGTTTACTTTGCACTGCAAATTTGTCGAGCATATGAACAGTCTCCGAGCTTTTCATGATGGATCGGCCAACCAGCTCTCCTCTTTTACCACAAACCATGAAACCCTCATGTCTTTCCTAATCTCGCACTTTCCTTCTTACCTCTCCACCCACACAGTCACACAGAACAGAACAGGCACAGTCATTTTTAGAAAGCAGCTTTGAATATGAATCAAAGATGGCACCCTATAATCCCGGGGCAGATAAGTTTGAAATCCCCGGAGAAACGCGGCGTTCCTTTCGCAGGGGCCAGATGGTGCTGGGAGCTTTAAAGCTGTATCTCTAGTGTGTCAGTCAGAGACTGAGAGAGGGAATCCTGTAAAGCTTGCTTTCAACCTCGCTCGCTCATTCCATCACTTCTGGATTTCACTTATCACATTTAGTTATTACTCCAGACCTTAAGCCTCACATTTGATCACATATTTACCTATTTATCACTGTTTGTCCATCTGAATGTCTCTCTGGGGTTTATGGGAGCTTTTATCTGACCTCATTTGTTGCCTCTTATATGCAGTTCGACTTGTTATTGCCACATGCCAATTTTTGTTGCTACTGGTGACTTGGGAATATAATATAGGCTGTTAAAGTTTTGGTGTGACTGGTTTTTAAGATTAGTCACAAAGGTTTTTTTTCTGTGATTGTATAGTTTAAAATAATTTCATATACTTGAAACAATGATTGTTGTCAAAATGGTTTCCAAAACAAATGTCATTGGTTGAAAAAAATAACTAGTGCTGTCAATCGATTAAAACATATTTATACTATAATTATTCGCAATTAATCAAACTTCACATTCGTGTTTTTAAATATGATAAGTAACCAAGAGGAAAATGTAGAAGTATATTACTTTAGTATCTGGACTGAGAAAACATCTACGTTAACACTTTACAATAAGGTTTAATCCGTTAACATGAGTTAATACATTAAGTATGATGATATAACAATAATCAGCATCTTTCTAACAATGTTTATGTTATTTTATGAATATACTGTTGCTCATTGTTAATCCATGTTTGTTTATTATACATTATACATCACATTAGTGTATGTCAAAATTAATAACAAATGTGATAGGATTATAGAAATTATCACTGATTAAAAAGACATTAGTATTTATTTAAGAACATAAATACAGTCACTTAAATGAAATGTTTCTCATGATATTAAAATCCTTTTGCTCTAATGGTGTATGCTTTAAATGACTTTTAAAGACCAAAAAATTAAATCGTGCCAACACAGTAATTTCTTTCATTACAAAACTAAATTTGTATTGTTTTCGAAATGGATAATTTGAACCCAACAATAAAGAAAAAGCAGTAAAGAGCCGAGCTTAGATGGGTTCTCCTTATAAATCATCTCAGGATGATAAAAATGCCAAGAGAACATTTCTGCAAATTCTAGACTGAAGGTGACTGCAGATACTATTTCGATAAACATAATTCCCATAGTTACATATGTGTTATTCCAAAGTCTGGATAAGTTTACTGTTATTCAAAAAATTGGGAAAATTAGAATGAGTTAGTGACCTACTCTTTTGAATGGAAGTCAATGCCTGTTGTGTATGTCTTGAGTAAATTTATAAACAGTGTAAAAGATTATATTTATGTCCTCAGACGCTGCAATACTTTCCAGCCCTCCTTTGACCCCGCCGAGGACAAGCGTGTTTAGAGAATTGATATTTAATAGTGTCTTAACTCACATACTTGTTAGAGATGGGCCCTTTACTAACCATGACGTAATTTGTTTGCCTCTTCACTTTCTATCGCTCTCGTGTCTCGTCCTTCACCTTTTCCTGTATTGTCTCACTATTTCCCCATCATTGTGTGTGTGTGCGTGTATGTGTATGAAACCCTTCCTGACCCCGTGATGACAGACGCAGGCTCTTGATGCGAACTCCCGCGGTAGCCGGGCGACAGGGTTGGAATGTGGTGACCCAGAGAGCAGCAGCGGGATTAGGGTGTCCACACGGCACGTTCCCTTCACATTGGAAAATCTGCACAGAATGTCGACACTGACGTTAGTCCGGGGGCCGATCGCTCCTTTAGCTTTAATTTGCATGTTTTTGGCTTCTTTCTCACTGGAGAGCGTGTGGGTGTGAAAGGGTTGGCAGGGTGGTTGAGGTTATTAGGGTTGGGAATTTCAGCTAGGGAATGAAAGACGTTTCTGTGTATACCAAGGCTTTTTATATGACATGGAATTTTTTCCAATGGTTGTCATTTGTTGGAAATTTGAATAATATTTTGCATTCAGAATGATTCTAATACTCGTTGGCGGAAGACCACAGGCCATAACAGCTGCTACTGACTCACATATATTCACAGTGATGGATTTCATCACTGTTGTTTATGTACAGCCTGGTCAAGGGGCAAATGCCCATGTGCTTAACAGCTGTAAACATGGACAGACTTTGGGTTAAATCATGGTATTATGTCGTTTAGATGATGAGGCATCAGGTCTTTTTAAGAAACAGTGCTTGTAATCCTGTATTGTAGCTGTGGAAAGCATGCTTCATTAATGTAAAAGGGTCTTTGAATCAGATTAACACTATCTCTAATCTTACTGTACTCTGTTGGATAGAAAGATATGAATTCTGATGAGCTTTAATGTTGACTTTTGAGCAATCCTGCTTCAAGGTTTACAATTGTGATTACATGTCGGTCTTTGAAATACATTTTTATCTTTCTACTGTTTTTATGTTTCTACTGTTATTCAAGGCAAAATGCAGAAATACTATAGGTGTAAAGATACACTCAACTAAAATTTAAAATTTCCAAAATCTGTAAGCCTATGTAAATGAATAAAAACATAGGTCTGTCACTATACAAGACCCCTTTTTTTGCACTTAAGTGCCGAGCCTTTATGATCTAAGATCAAACAAAAATGCATTAAAGCTCTTAAAAATAAATGAACTGTGAAAGAGTGCGGTGTGATGCAGCCTTTCGAGCATAAACAAAACAAAGCGCATCTATCAGCGGTAGTTTAGTTTAAATTGACGGACAAAACGAGCCTTTAGCCAAAAAATTGCGAAAACCAAACAGGTTATTATTCACAGCTGCGAGACGTTAGAACGTCGCTATGGTTACCAAGTGTGTCAATCATCACAAATGCGGAACTGACTACCCGTTCCGTACACACATGGAAGGATCATTTAGTGAATTCACTCCTGCAACGTTGCAGTGTGTACGTGGCCTGTGTCTGTGGTCTGTCTTTCTGTCACTCTTTTGATGCTGTCACTTTTTTTAAACACATACAGGTGCACAAGTTTCTTTTTTCTTCCTGCATGTCATCATATGTGGGTTTATGCGTGTGTGTGTAGTTTTTTTGTCCCTGGCTTTTATTGAGTTTGTGTAATTGTTCACCTGTCAGCCATCCCTCTTCATTCTCTTCCGCAGCTCTTTAAACTGTGCGTTGCAACCATCGCTCTCCATGGGGAACTTTGAAGCCCAGAGACAGATGAAGTGTTTGTTTGTGGAGGATATTTAAAAACGCACAGAGAAATCTTCCTTTAGAAATAAATGCCAGCTTTGAGATGCTGGGCTTTCTGAAAACCATGCTGAAAGCTATTTATAATAATGTGCTGTTTAGGGGTGCTTCTGTGTGCAGGAACATAATGTTGAATTGTGTAAAAAACATTGTAGGTTTTAAATTCCGTAATTCTGGGATGTTTGTGGTACACTTAGTTGACACTACACATATAAATGGACAATGCATGTGTGAGGTGTCTATTTTCCTAAGCTTCCTGTGTAAAGTGAGGGAGTTGCTTAGATTATGTTCTGCCTTAAAAAAAACAATGTTTGACTTGATCAGAAAGAGTAATACCTTTATCTTGCCATTTAACCAGCACCAAAACCTCTCTCGCATATGAATTACAATATTTTAACACAATATTTAACTCACTTTTCAATTTAAACACACTTTTACCTAATTATAAACTAGAGCATTTTTGTCTGTAGTTCCTTATAGATGCTTAGAAATGAGGCAACAGACTGGGAAAGATCATCATGACATTGAAATGCCCAATATAGTAGCTCCAGTCCAGTCTGCCAAGGAACATTTTAATCTGACTCTTAAAGTCCCAGTTAACCAAAAGTTGCGATCGTTTTTACTTCCGAATTCTGACGCATTTTCGAGTGCAACGGAATATTGATTTAGAAAAATTTTAGCCGTGGCTTGTGTTTTTCATTGCGTTTCAATTGGATGTATGTTGAATTTTAAAATGAAACTGGCAGGAGACTGACAGTTGAAGGGGAGGAGTTAAAGAAGGTAAAGAATTTGTACTTGTTAGTGATGAATGTCTTGAAATCGAAAAAGGGATTTTCTGTTTGAACTGAATATTGGAAAGGGCTTATCCATAAGGACTTGCCAGAATAGACTTCAGTCTCCACAGATAAACAGAGAAAACAGGATTTTATTCAACAGCCCAGACCAACCAAATAAAGGACTTGCTGCCAGATAACCCACTGGGTCACAGTAGCATTGTGGACGTCCCACAAGGGCAAACTCATCTTTTGTGATGTTTATTACAGGAACTCTATGTGCTCTGTTTAAGGTTGTCATGGCATTAAAAAAAGAGTCAGAGTTGGGTGACTGGTCAGAGTTATCCTTGAGTTCTGGGTGACCTGTTATGAGTCTCTGTCATAGTCTCGTCCAGTTCTTCCAGTGATGTTCCAACTTCTCCACCCCAACAGTTTGTTCCACTTCACACTCAGGCAGCAAATTGCAATTCACAGTTTCAAGGAGTCCACTCCCTCTGTGGTCATGATTCACACCTTCAGTAAAGTGAGATCTGTCTACACTAATGCATTTTGTTTGTAAACGCATCTTTTTCTCTGCGCTTTGGGTTTTCGTCCACACTGAGACAGCGTTTTTGTCAACGAAAACAGAGCTTTTTAAAAACGCATTCAAAAGAAGATACATTTGAAAACACGTTTAAAATAGGCTTTTAAAAACGTTGAGGCATTTTTTGCTGTGTGACGCAGTTGTTTTGGCTACTCTCCAGTTTGATAGCGTTAATATCAGTTCGTGTATACTTTAAATTGCATTTTAGGAAATAAAATATATTTTCTTTTTAATAGACGGACAATGAGGTAGGGATGCTCCGACGTGTCATTGGAGCGGACGTTAAGTTTCACTTTCGCTTTTGCAGCTTATAGTTTTGTGCTTCCCGTAGCAACATCCCTACCTCATTGCCCGTCAATTAGAAAAAAAACCTCTGTGTCTTTGCTCCACATTGCCATGACATAATAAGGCAGAAAGTAAATAAACGCCTGACAGAAATGACACGGGCTGAAGTGTCTTACGTTTCACGCATGCGCTGTACGGTGATGGCAGCACTTTCAGAGATTTCAGTGTGGATGGGCAGCGTTTGGAAAACATGAGTTTAGACAAAGAGCATTTTTAAATGAAAATGCACTAGTAAAGACAGAGTCTGAGTCTCACAGTGATCGGGAGTTATTTAACGTCATGATGTGTGACATGATGTCATTCCCACAAATGCACAACCTGAATGAGTGAGAAAATGTCTTTAAAAATAAGAAATGGGTTCAAGAACGTCTACCAGGTTTACCAGTAGTTTCAGTAAGGCCCCGGGCATTAAAGTTGGCATGATATGTCGCTGCGGTATTTTCTTCTGTGCTGGATGTACAGTATGTGAAAAGGCTTCTGGAAATATTTAAACTGTTGGGTTTTTGTTTTCTGTTCCAAGTTTTCAAGTTCTAGTAAATGAACACTTTTAACCAGTTGGAATCTCATAATTACGTTAATTCCAACATGGCAAAAACACATCGAACTGTGTTACCGTCTGAACTCGGTTCAACAGCACTCTTGCTCATACCAAGCTCCGCCTTGCTTACATGAAACTTTCAGAAATCGTATTTTCTTGAATGTTTTGTATGTTTATTGGAGCAACACGTCGAATCAAATTCCCAATTAGCGCCAACACACCTAAATGATTCCAATTCAGTCTTCTCAATTCATCTTCCAGCTTTTGAAGCGTATACGGACCATCAAAACTAACCACGCGAGAGTTGTTGCTAAAGGTTTAACGATCGGCTGCTTCACATCAAGAGCTTGACGGAGAAGATCTCAGGTTCTGCTCATGCCCACAGTCACTGAAGGTCTTTGAAGGACTTGTAATCGAAGTTGTTTACCCACTGAGACTTCATGTTTATCTCTGTCCCATCCATTATTTACTCCGTCTGAGCTATAGATCTTCCGAGCTGGATGCCCCGGGGAAATAGGAGCCGTTCTTTGAGTTCGGCTTGACTGATGAGTCTACATTTATTATCATCTGCATAAGTAATAAAAGGGAGGGCCGCTGTGATGATGACTGTGGGTAATGGAGGTCCATTTGTCTGGTAATTAATTGTTGCCATTGATTTGCAGCTCTGTGGATAATGAGGCTTTAGATTATTTGTGCAGAACCGGGACTGAAGGAACAGGATGATTTAAGCAATGGCGGCGATGTAGACGTCTGCGTGTTTGTCCTTAGGGAGGCAGTTTGAAGGCTTGTGTCTGACTATTGCTCTTTGGATCAGAAACTTTAGAGAAGAATATTCTAACCATATGTAGACACACAATACATAGGGTTAGATCTCGCTCTATATGCGCTACACTTCCATAAATAGAGTTCTACTGTTTCATATATTTTGGACCAATGTGCTTCAACTTTGTCGTAGGTGTTCGTCCATAGAGTCCTTCAAAATGTATACAGTAAACAGACACAAACACACAAGTTGTTGGCTAAATGATTAACTTACTTTCTAAACCCTTCCAGAACTGATAACGTACAAGAGATGCAGGAGCTGGTTTAGAAGCAGCAGTCGCGCAGATATCTTGCGTCTCAAAAGATGTTAAAATGAGAAAAGCTATCAAACTTAAATGCCAAATGATAGAGACAAACAAGAGTAGGTTTTCTTAGGATTAAGTAGTGGAGAAAATGTCTTATTTTGAATAAAAAGGGAAGTACTTGCCATTTTTTTTTGTTCGCTTCTACACTTACAATATGTGCAGTTGAGAATAGTTGACAGATTACACCTGAATTACAGTGAGATGTCTGCTGCCTTGGGTTTTGTGTGTGTCTTTGTAAGAAGAGACTGTGTTTCTCTGCCATTCCTGTTTATTTACAAATACAATCGAATAACTGAAAAATTGTTGTACGCAAAATGTAAAGTTTTTTTTAAATGCACACAAAATAAAGCCACAATGAAAAAGTGTTTCTCTAAATTTAAAGGTGCAATGTTATATTAAGGAGGATCTATTGACAGAAATGCGATATAATATCAGCTGCATAATTATCAGAGGTGTATAAAGACCCTACATAATGAAACGTCATGTGTTTATTATCTTAGTATGAGCTATTTCTATCTACATACACTGCGCGTCCTCTTACATAGAATACACCATATTGTTTCTACAGTATCCCTAAACGAACAAACTACAGCGTGATTCGTAAATATGTTAAAATAGGACAACATCTTAGTCCTGTGTCAGCCACCGTAGTGCTTTGAAATGGACAGGTGAGCTGTGAAGTGAGCCGTTGGTTGCAATTCGCAACCTCACCTCTAGATGCCAAAATCTACACATTGCTCCTTTACAGTACTAAACTTTCTGGGCACACATATGTGATTTAGGCTGATTTGAATGCCACACGTATCTTTGCTAAAAATGTCTAAAATAGACAATTCCAAATGTTTTTCAATTTAAAATGCATAAAGGGAATAAATACTACAACCAGACCAAAAAGACACATAACTACTAAACATAAAAAACAATTTTTTAATGGCCACATACAGTACCAACCTGTTATGTCCTTATTTAGCTGGTACACACACATAAACACACAGGCGCTGAAAGATAACAGCTGTGACAATGTGTGATAAAACAGACAGTGTTTACAGCCAGTGGTAATCCTGATAGCCCGACTAAGCAATGCTGAAATCCCTGTCGATCTGCTGTGACTGGGCTCGCTCTCTCGATTTAGAACGTGTTGGAGTACAGCTGTTCTGTAGACTCATGTGTTCGGGTTGGGTTTTTTGACCTGACTGTTGACCTTGAGAAGTAATGAGTTGAATTTCTCCCTGTAAGTTTGTTGTTGTAGCACAATCCTCTTGGCACTGTGGGTTAGTGGGATCATATTGGCGCTTTGCTGATGATATCATTGAGTGTTAGATAAGAAACTCTTAACATTCTTTTTTTTTTGCATTTTCTACAGTTTTCTCAGTTCTATGTTGATGATGTCATTATCTCAGTAAGTTTCAGAATAGACTGCTAATGTAGTTAATGATGTTTAATGTTGAGCATTTTATTACAGCACAGTATTCATTGATGAACTGTGAAACCATAGTAAAACCATGGTATCTCCATATAAACACTTGAAACTTAACAATGGTTTTACCATTGCAACCACACATGATCTCATTATAATCACCATATCAAGCATGATAGTCATAGTTAAACTGTGGTAGTACAAATGGAATTCAGTCTGGCAAAAAAAAATAAAAAAAATTGAAGTGACCATGGTTAATTTTCCTGAAGAAAACGAAAATATTTCTCATTACATACCGGCTGCCATACTTCCAGTTTTAATCAAATTGAAGTCGTTTCCCCAGATCCCATAAGAAATTAAGTATGATAATTTCTGCCAAAAGCTATTACAGTTATTGTTACTATAGTAAATTCAGGGTATGTTTTTGTAAGGGTTGTGTCTCTGCACACACACGGGCACACAAACAGAGAGGTTGGGAGGAGCCCTTTTCCTTTTCCTTCTTAGCTGGCATGCGTTCCTGTTTTGCTGACTTTACATTTTAATAAGGTGGAGGATTAGCTTAATGTCTGTTTCATCTCCAGCGCTCACAGAGGGGGCAGTTCAGCCCTCTTCCATGCGTTGCCATGGCGACAGACTTCCAGCAAGCCTCTAACTGTAATCTCCAGTCAAAATGTTTGCTTTGTTTCTCTGGCAGAACCTTGTTCACCATGACAGCTTCTTGACTGGTAGCGGGTTTAAAAATGTGCGCCTGTCTGTAAAAGCCTCCGAATTCAGATTTTTATAGAGGCTGCCATTTGGAAGCTGAAAGAGGAAATATTTGACGACCACGAACGAATAATTGTGGTTGTGTGTCAGTATTCAAAATGGAGCAGTATTCTTCAATCTCAGAAGCACAGACATGTAAAGGTTTTCAATTCGAATAGTTCGTTCTCTGTTATTTTCTAATTTTTTTTTGGCATATATTTCTTTTTTTATGTATGAAGAAGTTATATTCGGAAATGAGAGTTTAGTAGATGATATGATACATATGAGATTTACTACATTTGCCAAGTTTCGTTATAATAGTTTTCTCTCTGTGCGTGTGTGTGTGTGTGTGTGTTTGTTTATGTTCTTATATGTGACACCAATCCTCTGGATTGAGTAGAGTTGAAATCATCTTTGATGTCCTGCCCATATTTATTTGATGTAAAGACAGTTAAGCTGTGCAGCTAATGTAATCCAAATAACACTTCAGCAATCTGTCATATTTTTCTGCTTTACTGTACGGCACCAGATGCTTACTAAAGGAGTGTGTTTGTCAAATTATTTCACACATTTCCCACTTACTGGACACTAAACAGTCTTTGTGGACACCAATAACAGGACCGCACCATATAAACAAAAGCATAGTTACTCATACTTGCTAAATGTGTGTTTTTAGGAAGAACAGTGTATGTGAAATGTGAAATCATCAGTCACAAGCACTTTTTACAGGATGTTTTAGAACAGTTGTTGCTGTGTAAAGATGAAATGACTAAACAACTAAATCATATTTATGATTTATATCCAAATTGAAGTTGTCACATTTAACTTTTCACAAAACTATTGTTATTTGTCTATGGCATATGATAGAGCGGTTGGACCTAGACGTTGGTTTGTGACATCAGACTTAACAAGCGGATTATAATGTGTTCCTATATGTAGGCTATATGTGACCCTGGATCACAAAACTTTATTAGCACAAGAACATTTGTAGTAATAGCCAAAAATACATTGAATGTGTGAAAAAGCATTGCTTGTCCAATCTACTTGAATAAAATCAACACATTTTTTTTTAATTTGGTCAAAACATGATTTTTTCATGTTTAGTTATGTAACCTAATCCATTCGTGTTAGGATGTTGAGAATGTGAAATGAAAATATGAAACTTTAACATATAAAAACCATGTTTGTTTATCAAACCTAAATTGAGAAAATTGAACATAGATAAATTATGCCAAGTAATCATAACTTTGTTATGTGCAGCCAATGTACATATGTTAATCCAACAGATTTTTTTCGGTGCATATGTAACGTAGCGTCAGTTTTTTTATTTGTTTTTAGTGGAGTATGCATCATGTGGTCTGACTTACCTCTAATGTAACTGCGCAGTGTAGCTTAACTTCAGGTGAAACATACAGTTATGTCAATGTCAAAAAATGATCCAATTAAATGACTTACATAATTAGATTTATTTTCCTAATTTACCCTACATAGATATTTTCCCTGTCGACAATGTTACATGATCAGACACTAAATCTAATACCAAGAGGCCACATTTCATCTTCCATCTCTCATTTAACAAAAACATTTTTTTCAATAACATAGTTTTTCTTGTTACTGTTCATCTGTTTTCATAAACATAATCTTTGCAGTTGAGCGTTCTCTGGAGATTTAGCACATGTTGTTGGATTAACTGGAGTAATATTGTTTGGAGTATTTGTCATCAGTGCTTTACTGTTGCATCATATGAATGAAAACAATCGACACTTGTTGGATGTTTTGAAGGGGATATATTATCACAGCCATGATGATGTTTATGCGATTTTCTTTGCTTGTTATAGAAGCTCAGAAAACTTCAGTTTCAGATATTCTCTGACAAAATTCACAAAGAATGAATTAGTGTGTAAGTGCATTTGATGGCATTTGTTGGCACTGAATAAATATGTAAATTTATATATTATATAAATACATTTGTGAATAAAACACATCTACAATAAGCCTTGTTTACATAAAAAGGAAAACGTTTTAGTTTAAAGAATAACCAGATGTTGTCGATCACATGTGGAATATACAGCCAAGCATCAAGCAAACAATTTTCGAATCTGCCTCAACCAATCAGCAAGCCTCAGTCACCCGGCATCCGCATTCAGATCCGTTCTCCTGTCCGCACCTGCTTAGCGACGTGTAATTCCAGCTTTTGACAGGTATTTATCCGAGGACATCATGAGTTCATTATACAGTATCGGCTCAGTACGACACAAACACACAGAGCAGGTCATTGGTTAGACGGCGTCTAAGCTGATGGTGAAATGATTTGAAATCACGCTTATAAACTCAGAGCTCAGCTTTAAGCTCCTCTGTGCCTCAATCCCTATTTTGACACTGTTTGGGATTAGAATACATAGGTCTGCCGTTTGACAAACACTCTCGAATCTCTTATTGATCTGTAGTCAAGACTGCACCTTACTTTCTCAGACTATGAGGGAATTAATCTCCTTACCTTGTCCGTCTTCATGGCCGCGTGGCACACGGCAGTATTATTTTGAGATGTTTGTGTTTGTAGGTAATCCGTTTGAACAGATGTGTCCCAAATGACATCTGCTAGTTTGAGCTTATGCAACGTGTTTGTTTAACAGTGTTGTGAACAGGACCATACAATCTATTATGTTGAAGAATTTTGTGGGGGTGTGACATGAAATATGACAGTTTTTAGTGCTTGTATCATATTATCTCTTATTTTTATTACCAGTAGCCATTTTTCAGATTTGAACAAAGGACACATTACAGAATTTATAACAAGAACAGTGGGCAGCAGTTATATTCAAGGAACTGCTACTTTGGTGGCTTTCACACTTGAAGTTTAGTTCGGAACGGGGCACGGAATGTGAAAGCTGTCAGGCGAACCCGGGTGCGCACCTGGATACCGAACCCGAGACTACCTGAGTTCAGTTGCTCTCGAACTGTGGCGTGGTTCACATGAATATGAAAGCAACACGGAACCGTTTGCACACTTGATGAGGAAGTAAAGTGACCTGCGCTTGTGTTTAAGCCGGTTACGATTGATTAAATTACGATGATGCCCCAGAACTTTTTGCTGTCCTACATTCCTCATTTTGTGTTCAACAGAATAAAAAAATTATAAAGGATTTTTTTCTACTACAGTAGTCAATGGGGTTCAAGAACCGTTTGGTTACAAGCATTCTTCCAAATATCTTTCTCTGTGTTTATCAGAACAAAGAAATTTATATAGATTTGTAACAACTCAAAGGTGAGTAAATGATGACAGAATTTTTTTGGGGGTGAACTATCCCATTAACAAGAATAGAGAGAGAGAGGGAGTAAGTGAGTTGCCCACAGAGCCCCGTCTCACACTTTCATGTCAGTTTGCTGAGTGGGACTGTATTTCTTGGCTATTTAAGCATGTTGGGTTAAGAGAAGCTGTAATGTTTCAGTGCTGTGGGTATTTCTCTTAAGGCTTTATTGAATGCTCTTTTTCTTCTGTTTATAATTGGGTCACTGTACTTCTCAGATGTCTGTATGTGGGTTCTTGCCTTCCAGGGATAGTTTTATGCTTGAGTTTGTAAAACTGCGCGATAGTTTGTGCTGTGCATGTTAAAGGCTCTTGGTATATGAGCTTACTGTTTGTACATCATGTCATTTGTTGTTGTTATCATTTTAATATACTTTAGTTGTCCCTTTAATAGCTGCAGCACGCTGTTATTTTATCATGTAGGATGTGTTCATAAAATCCAAATCTTGTTTGCCCTGCAACAACTTTCAATCAACCAATCAGAATCTATTTTTCAATTTTAGAATCGGGTTTTAATAAATAAACAGTTTGCCAAGTTAAGACTAGAAATGATTGTATACAGGGATGTTGTTCCAGGTTTTAATAAATACAGAGAGTCATTGGACCTTATTTATGAAATGTGAGTGGAAATGTATGTGTACATCATTTATGAACAAGTTTGTACGAAAATTACATTATTAAGTTGTTGTATCGCTTTGCATACAGAGAGTTGACAGTTTTCATACATGAACATATTGGTATTCAGCAAACTGTTAAAAAAAAAACACTAAGTTAAGAAGCAATGTGGATATTTTGGCAGGATATATTTCTAGAGGTGAGGTTGCAAATTGCAAACAACAGCTCACTCCACCGCTCCCCCCTTCCTTTCAAAGCACTACGGTGGCTGATACATGACACAAGATGTTGTCACGTTTTCGCTTCTTTGTAGAAGAGATAACATATTTACAAATATGCTCGTTTTGTAGAGCAGTTTGTCCATTTAGGGATACTGTAGAAACAACATGACGAGTTTCAGTGAGCTCAGTTTGTGACATTGTTGAAATCTCTTGTGAAACTCTAACAGATACATTAGATTTTTCTCCAAAAAATGATCTGAGACGCAGCAAAGCGTAGCATTTGCGCTCTGTTTAATCTCACTGATGTCTAGGAGAAATTATTGAGATATTAAACAGATCTCATCTTCGATATCCTATCTAAAACGTCATTGTTGCAGCTAGGTCCTCATTTTCAGCACTGATGTTTTGAATGACGCGCTAAGCTGCTCTCAGCTGTTTTGGATGAGACTTTTCTCTCAAGTAAGTTAAGTGGCCCTGCAGACGTTTACTAAGACGACTAAGAAGGCTCATCTTCAATCAATCAATCAATCAATAGGAGAATCAATGAGTCCGGTAAAGCTGATCCACTGTCTTTAAGCATGCAGTTCACTTCAGTCCACCATTGATCGTAAAACCATTCAATTATGAATGTTCCACATCAACACTTCACGGACGTACAGTTTTTCAAAGCCTCTGAATGAACATTAAAGAGTAATGATTGATTGCGGCTCATTCCGGCCGCCAAAGAAAAATTATACATTTAGATTAAGTCAGAGCTGCTGGACTTAAAGCTTATATATATTTAGTTCCTTTTTAAGAGCTGCCCATCCACAAATCCTAGCTTAGACATTAAAGGCGTAGCACGGATTATCTCTTCTTTCTCAACTCTCATTAGCCCTTCGGCCTGTGAAAAATTACAATTATTTTTGGTATGCGGGATATCTTTGATGAAGAATTTACTAGATTTTTCCCCCTCGCTCACTTTCAGGAGTTTGTCATGTGTTTATCTGCCGAACATTAATGTTGGGGGAAAAATCCTCATTAATTTGATAGCAGCAGGGGGCTTTTGGGGGGTTCGCTGGTGAACGGGGATGTGAGGGCCACGGTATTGATCTGACACCCGTGCGGGTTCGCTCGACTGGCTGGCTGCTCCGCTCTGGACTTTAATGTGAACGCGGCTCAGTTAGACTTCATTAGAGTATCTCTTCAAAGACCCGTCCTCGACAATCCCTCCACTCGCTTTCACTAGCATGCTAATGCTTAGACATTATCTGTGAATACATTATTCTAATGGAATTGCTCATTTAACGTTAACTGCTCGGTGGAGAGGAAGGCAGCGAGGATGGAAATGCTGTTTATGTGTGAAAATAAATTATATATGGGCTATTTATGATGGGATGAATTTGCTCTTGGCATAAGTGGAATTGTGGTCATTGAGTTGTGGAAAATTCCTACAAAATTTTCCCTAAACTGAAAAAAAAATGCTGGTTATTTTCAACCCAGTGTTGGGTCAAAAGGGGACACACCCAACCGAGATATAAATAAACCTATACTGGGTTGTTTCAACCTAAAATACTGGGTTGTTTTAACCCCTTTTGGGGTAAGATATATTTTTTGGGTTAATTTAACTCATCGGCTGGGTTGTCCCTTCTTGACCCAACGCTGGGTTGAAAATAACCCAACAAATTTTCATGGTGTATGTTTGTCTCAGCACAGCTCATCCAAACAGGTCCTTAGTGTTGTTCCCAAACAAAGGGCATTTTGTATTGGAATGTTTGAACTTCCTGTGTAACCCTGAGCTGGGTTGACATGACGTAGGTTGACTGCTGTTTGGCACACAGTTGTGATCTAGCACTGTTGGTCATTGTGCCTATTAAAATGTACAGTATTCATACTTTTTAAATAAAATTATTTACTCATCCTCAAGTTGTTCCAAATCTGTATAAATGTATTTGTTCTGATAAACACAGAGAAAGATATTTGAAAGAATGCTTGTAACCAAACAGTTCTTGGACCCCATTGCCTACCATAGTAAGAAAATGTGCTTTATACATTTTTTTTGTTGAACAAAAGAATCTTTTTAAGAATGTAGGAAAGCAAACAGTTCTGGGGCACTTTGGGAACAACTTAAGTGTGAGTAAATGATGACAGAATTTTCATTTTTGGGTGAACTGTCCGATTAAAAAATGAATTCATTAATTTTAATATTTAACAACATTTATGTATCACTCTTAAAATCTCATGTACACTCTTGTCTCATGTCTGTTTCTATGCTTTGGTTAAGAGACACATATGAACCAATAGTGTTTATTACTGTTGGTCATATGAGATTTGAGAGTTGTGCCGGAGGGGAATTGCCTGTGAATAATGGCTTAATTTCTTTCCTTTTCTTATATAAAGATTTCAAATGGCTTCATAAAACGTCAACTTTATCTCACAAGTTGTATACTGCATTTAGGATGCATGTCACAAGGTTGACCACTTTTGTCCTTGTTCACTTACATTATCCAAAAGAGCAGCACGAACGTTCTTTTTTTCCTCCTTTTTATTTTACTACTGAAATTAAATCCGAAATGTTTAAAAGGACATAGAGGTTATTAGATAAAACACATTTTCTCAACCAATGGCATGAGGTTAAGGGGAAGGACTTTTATTCTGTCTGGAGATGAGGGAAATGTTATTTATGCCTACATAGTACATGTTTTAACGTTTAGTACAATTCAGTAAATATCCAGTGTGCATTGCTGCGGAAATCTGCCGCTCGTGTAATCACGGTTGTGATGAGGCCGGAAGGTTTGTGTTTATGTGTGTTGATGCTCTGCTGTGTTTGCAAGCATGCCAGTTTCAGCCCCTCCAGCGACAGGCCATTCTGCAGAGGTAAGGTAAAGTTTCGAACGCTTCCAGGGACGCACCATACACAGACATCTGCTTCACTCCTGCCCAGCAGTGCTCAGACATCTGCCCCATATGCGCTCCAGTACTCATAAACCATAAACGCATACTGTAGAATACAGCCTAATGACAAACAGGAACAGATTGGGAGCAATATTCACCTCAACCCCCCCCCATTTCCCGCTGTTATTTCCTGTCAGCTTTTACACACACTCCTAATCTCTATGCGCCAGGCACCACTTGTCTGGAGTATATTGTTTTATTTTTGTTTAGCGAAGTCATTCTTTTGGATTGTATTATCGTTGGCGACGGAGTGGAGTTTAACAATCAAATTAAGTGGTTTAGACATGGAGAGAGAGAGAGAGAGAGAGAGAGAGAGAGGTATGAATCTGATAAAATCAGAACCTGGTTCAGGTCCAGTGGTCTGATATGGGACTTGACCCACTTTTCATGATTCTGAACTGCTATAGAAATGTCTTTAGACAATGGAAAAATTCTGTTGTTATTGTTTACTCACCTCATGTCATTACATGAACATACAGTATTTGACAAAAGTGATGTCCAATTTTGGAAAATGTAAGTTTTAACTCTTTATTCAAATATATATTTAAAATATGCTTTAAAAATTGTGTATGATGCATAGATGGGCTTGGAATATAAACTTAAATGAACTAAAGAATTTAAGGTGGCTTGGCAAAAAATAACACACCACACATGTGCAAAGTTTATTAAAACAGCTCAGGAGCATGACTGCAAAGTATTACCAGAAAAGAGCGTCAACAAACATTAAAACCATTTACAGATAAAACCCATAGTTAGTGTATGCTTTATAGTTTTGAATGCATTTTTGTACTCAAATAAATCCTGATATGTTGTCGTTTTCCTCTTTGTCATTCCCTGTAAAGGCTTGTACACACCGGGACGCTTATCGCCGATGTTTAACGCCGATGTTTAACGCCGATGTTTAACGTCGATGTTTAACGCCTCGTGACTAAACAAAGGATGCCAGTGTGAGTGTGCACACTAACATGCAAAACGGCAGCCGTAAAAGTGTAATTTTTAAAAGCGTTAAAACCATCCGATTTTGTTCCCGTACCTGGAGCTGCTGAAGTTACAGTAAAACGCGACTTGGTGGCACTCGAGCACAAAACGGTCTTGCCGAGCACACATTGATACCGACGACAAATAAGCATAAAGTTGCGCAGCATTACCTTGTGTACTTGTTAACGTTAAAAAACTCTGCCCGGCTTAAGAATCACGTAGTGTCCTATCACATTTCATGTCTTTTATGCATGCAAGTTCGTAGTTTTTAAATATGCTGTAGCCTACATGCTTGGCGAAAGAGCTCAAATAGCGAGCGAGGTCGCGGCGCACATGATGTGCGTCACTCATTTTTCCAATAGCGTCAGAGCCGCAGTGAGTTGAAAAAATGTGTACTTTTTAGAATGCTGCAAGCGCACAAGCTCTTTAAAAAAATAAGAAAGCGACACAACTCGCGTTTTTACACACGACATGTAAACGACTCATAAAGGTGTATTCTGATGCACTATGGATGTATTTGGGCTAAGCCATGGATATTCACTCTAGAACCAGATTTCAGAGCACACAAGTCATTCAGAGAACACACTAACATCACTTTAAAAGTTGTATGTCAATATTGAAGAGATATAGAGATTCTCTGTCCTGCACTGTACTGTCTCATTACACCTGCCAGTGGTTTTTGTAACCCTGAAGATCTTGTTTAGGTTGAGATGTGTTCAGCTAACCTTATCCACGGTTTAACTAGATTACGCTTTGGTTTCATTTGTAGTTAAATCATAGCAACGAATTTTACACCGTCCCAATATAATAAGCATAGTTTACCCATGATATTTATAGTAAAACTATGATGCATAATTATACAAATGGTAATCAATCTGCCAAAAAACATGGTCACTGCATTTGTACTATAATAAAACATGGTTAATTTCCCTTAAGAATGGTGGGTCCTCAGGTGCAAGGTTTGACATCCGTTATACAGCCACGGTCACTATAAACAGTTTTATGTTTTGTATAAAAATAACATTATACAGGTTTGCAATGACATGAGGGTGAGTAAATAATGAAGGAATTTGCATTTTTAGATGAACTATTCCTTTAATGAACAGGCTTAAAGTGCCCAACACGGGCATTTTAACTGCTTTTCTCTCTCATAAGCAAGTGTTAATGGTGCTAGGTATGTTTTATTACAGCAGCGGAGGGATTTAAACGCGAGCTGCATGTGTCATTAAGACTGGAACTGACCCGACGAGAACCCGGCTCTGCTTAATATGCTAGACGCACTTGTCTTCCTTCTACTAAGAAGCCAGACAAAATATGATGCAAGGCATTCAGGCATGCCAGGCTGTGATGCTGGAGTTTGTTTTCATGTCTGCTGCTCTTATCAGCCTCATCCACTGCCAGAATCTAACAGATAGCTGTTAATAACTCCGATTTATATGATTAATTATGGCTGTCAGGGCTGAAAGAGCTTTCAGATGCAGTTATTTTACATGTCTGTCTGCAGTGGCAAGGATCAGAGCTTTGATATGACTTGTCCTTTCATGACACCTGTGAAATCATAATGGGTCGTACAACACAACGGCTGCCATTTGTTTTCCTTATACACAATAACAGAACACATTAAAACAATATCTAGTAACTTCATTAAATTTATGTCTATGTCTTCATGATGATCATTTCTGAGTCTTGTCTTTTATTTATTTTTTTAAAGGCACAGTCATAAAATGTCAACTCCATCATCATGGTTTTGTATTGTAAATAGTTGATCATTTAAAAAGCTGATAATTGCAGAATTGACATTTTTGATCACAAAAAAATCTTTCATTATTTCCCAATTTACTTCCATTGTGGACACAAAACCATGCTGTTGGCACAATTTCATAACTTTTAAACACACAATTGGTTGATAAATGTTTACAATCTTACAATAAACATATTTATAAGCATAAAAAGCTGCCTGTTTTATCCATTGATCCTATGTTATAAACTTTATAGACTTTGTTCACTCACCCACTTTCTTGTTCACTACAACTAATTCCCTTGTTATTTCCACCTTTTTTCATTTCTATTCTCCCTCACACACTAGAAATGTGTGTAAAATGTATATTTCATAGAAATGGTGACAAAAGCCAAAAATAAAGCTAAAGATTCTCGCATGCTTGCAAATTAACACGTTGCAGGATTTAGTCTGAAATAGTTGTGTGATCTTAGGTGACTGAAGAAATCCTTGTGTGATTTTAGATTATTTTGGGGTGTGAAGGTTGTCTTGACTGCAGTTTTTTGTCTCTCCTATAGGTGTCAGTAGAGCTTTTGATGTCAGTAAGCTCACATGCTGAGCTAAGCACTCTCCTCCATGAGGACATGCACAGTGTCCCGACAGCTTGTCATAACTATTCTGTTTTCTTTTAAAAGCTAAATCGAGCCGAGTCTTTTGAGATGATGACTGCTTTTTCTTACAGTATTATTTAGACCGAAAGATCTCCCTCAAATTTAGGGTTACAGATTTGTAATACATTGTTAAAGAATCATTATATGGCCAAGACTAGATCAAATATGTCTCTTATTTACTCTCAAAACTGTAGATACTAAATCCCTCTGATCAGTTGAATCCCTGAAATAGGAAGTTTATACTAAACCTGTTCAACTGAAAGTGCTGACAGAATCATTTTTGACCTGTCACAGCATGATGGATGACATGGTACTTTGTCCTGAGAGATAAACTGTACAATCATCTGGTATTTCCCTTTTACGTTAATGATCATGACTCCATTAAATAAACACAGACAATGTCTAGCCAGTGTCTGTCACGTGCATATGTTAAAGTTGTTGGGCGCGTGCATCCGATGAAACCATCTATAAGCATCCTCATTTTAAGAGGTAATTCACCCAAAAATGAAAATTGTTTAATCATGTATTCACTCTAATGTAATTTCAAACCTGTACGACTTCATCAGAAAGAAGATATTTTGAAGAATGTTGGTAACCAAACTTTGGACCGTATTGACTACCACTGTATGAACAAAAATCATATACATGTGTTTTTAAATGACATTAGTGTGAATAAATGATGACAGCACTGTCCCTTTAAGTAGTTCATACATGTTACATAGTCAGTATTTAATAAGAAGTAATTTTTTAACTGGCAGTGTACATTTACAGTAATGTAAATTTCGCTATAGGTGAGCTACAGTCCAGGTGTTTCGAATGTCAAATAGGAGCTCGAGAGCCTCACGTGTGTTGTTATGAGTAAAAATCATGCAGAAGGTTCATGTCAGCTGCTAAGTTCCAGCTTGACCCGTCCTTCTCATCTGAATGACCCTGTCAAAGACCAGGACTCACAACACAGAACGCAGCATAGTTGAACATCTGTGAGGGTGGCCTGGGAGAGATGTGTGTGATAGACTGACATCTGTGTTTCTGTAGGTATGTGTGAGTGTAGAGATATGTGTTTGTGTGTTTGTTGCCCCAAAGACGCAAGCACACACAATGTAGATGTCAATATGATATAACAGCAACCATGATGGATATTGTCAAACTACAGCAATAACCAGACAAGGTGACAGACAGAGTGAGAGAGAGAATGGGAGAGAGTTGAAAGGGAATGAAAGTAAATAGGCCCTTTCTCATCCACGACTAGTGCACCTGCACAGCAGGCCAGTGCGAGGAGCAGGTGCGTGGCAGGTGGCCCCACACCTGTCCACACTAAGGTGAGAAGAGAGACAGCTGGCACCCTGAGTCATCTGATGAGCAGAGTTCAATAACGCGCTCGTATAAATGTCTGTTTTACGGCACGCAAGCCTCTCTGTGAGATAGACGCGCACCTCTCCATGTTTAGCGAAGTCCCTCAGTAATAAAGAGGCCGTCCACCACCTGTGTGCTGAAGCAAATATATGAGGTGTTATGTAATTAACATGCTGTGAGAAATCAATGGGTGAGGTTTTCTAATAACCTGCGATTTGAAAGGTAGAGCCCTGGGTGGGTTGAAAAAAGTATCACAATGAACATCAATCTGGTTTGATATTTTTAATGACGGTGTTACTAAAGAGAAATGGGGAAAGGCACGTGTCTCTTACTGAAAAACCGTGTGGTTTTATGTAGCCATGCGTTTCTTTACAGTCATAATGTCGGTTCACACAAATGCTTGCTTTATATCGCCATCGCTCTTTGAAACATGAAATTGAAGGTTACTTTATGTACTTATTTTTACGTGTGTTTAAATCAAATTATGTCAAACTGACATTTCATGCAAATCCATCAAATTGTGCAACATAAATCATTATTATTTGCTTACTATTGTGAATCCGGTTAAACTAAGGAGACTGTTTTGAACACTGAACACAGATTTTTTAAAAGATAATTTTAAAGGTGCTGTGTGCAATATTTAGGAGGATCTACTGACAGAAATGCAATATAATTACTAAGACAACACTCGATATGGCCGATCTAACGCAGGAAGTCCCGCCTTTCAGTAAAATCCGCCAATTGTCAATCAATAAAGACTGGCAATTCTTAGATTTGAGAAGTATCTGCCATCCTCATTCAAGTATATGGGACTCTGTGGTCAAATGACTCTCTCTCTCTCTCTCTCTCTCTCTCTCTCTCTCTCTCTCTCTCTCTCTCTCTCTCTCTCTCTCTCACTCTCAAGCATACCTGTCTGTGGCTTAGTTTTCCATTTTTAGTTATGATCCGTAGTGAGAGTGACCCCTGACAGGAGAGGGCCACCTAGCCGATGCTTGTGCACCGGGGGTCTAAGTTATCCAAAACTGGTCGTCATGGCGACCGAATAAAACAGTTGACAGGTCTGGCGAGTGTTGGATGGTGGCCTAAACCAACTGTGAGGAGTCTGGAGATTGATGGTGTACGCTAAGTGCATTGTGTGTTCCTTTGGGGGTCAGTGTGGGAAGTGTGTGTGTCTGGACCCACATAACCAAACCCAAAAACACAATTCCACATTTGGAACGATTATTCGTTTTCTTTGGTCTCATTTTAACACAGGCATTTTTGTCAGATGGTTTATTAAAAATGTAAGCATGTGCTAAATCATTTATGCCAATTTCCTAATAAGGCAATTTAATATCATTTGACTATTACAATCCGAATAACTTTAGCAATAATTAATAGTAATTCTTGTAATACAATAGGAAAAACATCTCCATCAGGTTCATTAATATTATTTTTGCTACTTAGATTTGTTTACATATACACTTTCCAGATGCATTTAATCAGTTTGGGTGTTTCCTGGCATTCAAACCCATATCATGATGTTGCTAGTGTCATTTTCTACCAGTTTCACTACAGGAAGACATTGTTGTACAGTGTGTTGTCTTTAAATCATTTCCAGATTTCAGAGTTTCGATCACCGTGTGACATCATTCTTCTCTTTTCAAAGACTTGATTTTCTTCCTGTTTATATTCCATCATGCTGCATCTTGTTAGTCTGGACGGCAGGCAGAGATGAGGTCTTCCAGTCAGATGTGGATGAAGGTGGTCTTCCTAAGCAGTGTCAGTCAGTCTGTTCGCTCCTCTCTCTGGTGACCTCAACTGTAATGATGCATCTGTGAAGACACACACACACTTTTGCGACTGGGAAATTACCCTACGGCATGCAGCCAAGACATCTGTCAGAAACTAGACCAGGCCAGCCATACAGTACATGTACATCGACTACCCCTCCAATTATGTTCTTGTTGGGAATGCTAGCTTTTGCTACTCTTGTGAGTGTTGTTTTTTATCTTCCGAGGCTGTGTCCTGCTTAGCTTTGTCCACCTAACACCTACCGAGTCCCCACAGTTTTGGTGATGAATCACTCTTGGACAACAAGCCTTCAATAGAAGCGAGGGTAGTATTGTGTAGAGGCACTCTGCCATGGATCTTGATATAATGGGTAAGAGTGGATCCTGCGAACGTAAATGTCAATTCCACTCCCTAGGGATGCGCACAATGGCCTCCTGTTTTTCCCCACCATGATGCCTCAGCGACAACCGGCATACACAAAGCCACATGTAGATCCGCATGCTGTTATTGTCTGGGTTTCTATGGCAACAACCAAATGGAACAATGAATGAAATCACATTTAGTAGAGTGAGTCTCACCTGCACAGTTAGGGACAGTGAGGAATGGACCGTAGATGTGGGGAAGTATGATCAAATGATGTTCCTAGAAGAAAGTTCCAAGCAGGTGCAGGGCACTTAAGGTATTCAGTTGTCAAGGCTTCTTAAAGGGATAGTTTACCCCAAAAATAAAGATTTAGTCTTCATGCCATTCAAAACATGTATATGATTCTTTCTTCGGCACAACACAACAGAATATTTTTTAAGAAATATCTCAGTGGTTTTGTGTCCACACAATGGAAGTCAATGGGGACCAATGTTGTTTGGTCACCAACATTCTTCAAAATATTTTTGTTTGTGTTCGACAGGAGGAAAGTCAAACAGGTTTAGAATGACATGAGGGTGAATTTTTATTTTTGGGTCCCTTTAACAGACCTAACCAGCAAGACTTCCTTGGTCTCCAGAAGCTTCACAAGAAAGGCCATGCTGGTTCATTTTTTGATGGTAAGACCAGCACCAAACCAAAAAAACATGAATATTCATGCTAAAGCTAGACCCTAGAGCACATCTAATGGTGTTTGACCCAGGTTTTAGTGTACATAATGTAGGCTTGACGGCTGTGTTTACATTGATCATAACTCCATTGAGTTGTTGAGCTTAAATATTGATCAAAAAATGAATCACACCGCTGGGCCTGAGACGGTCATGGCTAGTGACACATTCCAGACTTTCTTTTCACCGATTCCCATTGACCCAAAAGCTTATTCAACCTTTCAGGGCCAGAGTAAGAAAGGGCGTTAAGTATGGATGAGACAAAGAGAACAAACCGTCAAGAACAAACCGTCAAGAACAAACCTAGAAACTCATGACAAGCTAATTTCAACAATTGAGATGTTAGAAATTCCATTTCAAAGAGAATTATTTTAAGCCAAGGAGACACATGAAAGGTGTTTTGTGGTGACAGGCCTTAAGATCTCCGATCGGTTGATTGACACATGAAGCACAGTGTTTTATGTCCTAATGGTCCTGGTATGGTCCTCTATTTTTGTCTGCTTGCAGCTAAGAATTAAGCCCGCTGAACCGTACATCAATGCAGAAAGTGTCCATATGTCAGGTGTACATAAATGATCACTGACTCAAGAACAAATGGAGCACTCAAGCTTTTACGTCATCTGGCTGTTCCTCAGAAGCCTTGGCTTTATTGTATGTGATCGGTAACTGATTCATATTTACAAGATTTGATTTCAAATCTAGGCTTTAGCTTAAAGGAGGGCAGCCCTTGTCCTTGGCATATATGGCGAGTTTACAAAAGTACATTTTTTTTGCAGGAGTGGATTATGCTGCAAATAATTTCTAGCTAACACATTCACAAATCCGTTTTTTTGTTGAATGGGTCGTGTAACTTTAAGTTTAACTGATAAAGTTTTTAGCTTGAATGCACTGTAAGTCACTTTGCATAAAGTGTCTGCCAAATACATAAATATAAATGTTAAACGTTCGACCCACGTAAAGATATGTTGAAATTGTGTTTCAAATATTAATGGCTATAAAGAGGATAACAGCTTTAAAAAGGCTGATTTAAAAAAAAAAAAACTAAGTTGTAGAGTTGATATGTTGGATTGATAAATAAAAAGTTGCAAATGTTCAGTATCTGCACCATAGTTGTCTCTGACCTTGCACAACCAACACTGTTTACTCACACTCTTGTGTATTCTGTCTATAGTGTGATGTATCTGTGTTTATAAGAGCGTGTGGAGAGTATACACTGTGAAATGGCTTGTTTATGTTTGTCCTGTTTTCGGAACGGGGGCGTAACTGTTGCGTCTGGATTTAGAGTGATCAGTCCATATTTGCATCGTGTGAGAAGCGGGAACAGAGGAATTGTGGGAGGAAGACGAGTCACTGTCAGTCATGCATGAAAAAAACACCCACCGAGTCACCAGCTTGGTTGCCCCCGGCAACAATGTGTTTACCATGCTGACTGTACAGAGATGGAGAGGAGGAGGCTTATTGGCGACCGGATCACCAACAACAGCACTAAAGTAAAGCCAGAACGACACCAAGCTCCTACATCCACACCGTCCTAATGAAAACGCAGGCCGTCTGAGGGCTTTTATTTCAAATCGTATTTATATTCAAGCATTTCTAAGTTCCCTCAGTGTATTTTACTCCGACCTGGTTTTCGACTCGAGATGAAGTTTCTTTCTATAGCTGGATGACGTTCCAGGAATTTAAAAATAAACCGCCGTGAATGAATTCTGAGACATCGGCCGTGCCAAAACACGCAGAACAGACGTCAGATGGTGGTCTTTCCCACAGCAGATTTATTATTGCGTGTCCACTGGTCTGGCCTGTCGAGGTTTCTCCCTCAGGACAGTGGGCCGGTTCTGCTTTGGAGTCTGGCATGTCACAATCAACATTTGATTCACAGGGGCTGCTTGGGCAGAGAAGGAGCGGGGGTTTGTTCTCCTGCTTGTGGGACGCAAATTAAGTAGCAATCTGGTGGTGATTAGATTGATTTAGATGGCTGCATCTATGAGGCGTGATGTGGCCCCCAGAGGCGGCGGTGAGGGACTGTCACACCGCGACATGTGCTCCAACCTCATCGCCGTCTTCCTCTCTGAGGATTCACTTACGGACAAGCAGTCCAATGCCAAATCATGCCAGTTCTTTCTAGCAATTAAAAAGTTTAGCGTTCCGGCTTTTTGATGATGCAGATGTGACCGGGAATGTGAGGCAGGTCTGCGGGGGACGATTCTGCCTCATCTCTAGGTAGCCTGTCTGAAATCTGACACATTGAAGTCAGTGGAGTGTTGTGGACGTCTGATATAAAGAGCTACAACCCAGGGCTCGACGCTTACTTTTTTCCAGGGAGCACGTTTAGGGATGCAGTGAAAATGTACCAATGATGTGTTTTTTTCTTAATAAAGAAATACAAAAGAACATTTACAAACAAAATTATTTAATTTACTGGACTTTAATACAGTCTGAAGCTGAAATAATTAAATAACTAGTCTAGTTTTTGTATTTTTTGGTAATTATGTAAAAATTAAATTCATTCATTATACATTTTCGCTGTCTATCCTAAAGATTTGGGTTAAACCTTTACCTACTGACAACATCCAACATCAATGACAGTGATCTCTCACGTGAGCATGCGCAGTATTCAGATACTGTTCATACTGCTACTTTAAACAGACATTACCATGCAGCACATTTATGCATGCCGCTCTAATCTAGGGCCTGTTTATATTTATTGTTTTTTGTTACACATTTATTTTTAGCCGCAAATGCGAGTGAAATGCTTGCACTGTCGAGCCCTGCAACCTTTACAGATTGTGGTTTAAAGGCATTAGAGCAGCATTTATCTTACAGTATATTATTAACAAACCAAAAGATTATAGTTTTATAATAACATATTATCAGATGCACGCACCTGGCCCGAAGTTAACTTCTGGTCTATGTTTGTTGATCGGTCGGCCTAATGGCTGGCTAATAATATAACTATATACATTTTGTTTAATTTATATTAATATTTTATTGTATAAAATTGTATTAAATACAATTTTATTTTACATTCATTTTATTAAATATACAATTTGTTTGTTTGCTGTGTTTTTTAATAGCAACAGTGTCAGGGACAGGCACGGTTTTGGTCTCCTTCACACCTAGACACACCATGTTGACCTTGTGGCCTGATTCAGGACGTTTTGAAAGTAGACACCTTGATCTGCACTGCTGTACATCCTCAGCGTTGCTGTTAGGGAAACATTTACGACAGTAACATTAGCACAGACAAACTCACTGACCTCCCTCCCTCCAGAACTGTGCACTGAGAGAAAATATAAAATAACAGTGTGAGGGCAGATAAACAGGAGTTAAGCCAATGGAGAAGTTAGGAGACATGCTGAGAAAAGACAAGAAAGCCTGGAGGAATTCATTTCTTGTTCATCGACTCATATATTGTTCTGTTGTTGCTCAGGATATGTAAGGGGGTCATCAGTTATGCTTCATTTAAGTACTAACTTCTCTCAAATGTGTCTTTTAAATTAAAAGACAAAGACATTTTGTGACATACCGAAGAGAGAGTTATATAAATAATGTGGCTATTTCTAAACACAGTGTGAGACATTAAGATCTCTTCTGAGACTCAAAATATATATTTTTTTTAAACACGCGAGGTTACATGAGGTCTTTTTCTCAGAAGACAAATTAGGAGACTGACCTAAATTTAGTCATATTGTTTCCTGGGAGAAACAAGTGAGATATTAAAGCGATCTAATTATTCGTCTTTCTTTCAAAGGAGAATATAGACGAATCAAGACAAAAGAAGAGGAGATAAGAAGAGAAAAGGGACTGTGTGTACTGTAGGACTGTTGCTTTGGAGCGTGCATGCTGTTCTTCAGGAAGCTCTGAGTATTGGTATGTTTTTCTCTTTCTCTCTGGTTCCTCCAGCTGTTTCCTCCCGTCAGCCCCCGCAGGAGGCCAAACACCACACAGATCTGCATTACACAGCCCCCAGCCCTGCCTGCCACAATACAGCTCATTTTATCCCAGCATGCACTGCTTCCACACACACACATGCACGCGCACACACACAATTCACATTATTTAGGAAAGGAAAAAGCAGTCATTCTCCTAAAGTGATGTAAACTGTAAAATTAGGAACCCGCCAAAAGGTAAACATCTAAGCGTCAGTATGATAGAGAGAGAGAGACTACGGTGACCTTGTGGCCGTCATGAAACCTTATTTTTCTGCAGTTAAAAGCTATCACTGTTTTCCTTCTGAAACCTCATATCTCCCTATTTTGAGATTTATTTCTTGTCATTATTATTATTTATCAGTGGTGCTTATTGCAGCAATATCCCTTACAGTTGTTTGTAAAGTATAAGGTGTTAAACACATCCCATACCGCTTAATATACAAACACAAATGACTCCTCAAATTGTGTGGGTGGTTGTGGAGAGATGTGATGTTTTTTCTATAGAATTCAGAATTTCAATAGAATTGATGGAAAGAATCTGAGTATTATCTGCAGTTTCTCAGTAAAAGATGATAGACGTTTTTATGGATCATTTATAAATCCAACAAAGATTGAAAATGTTATGCACGAGTCAAACAGCATCATTGTTAGGAAAGTTATTGTGAGGACTGTATTTACATATATTTTCTATAAAAACACATATTTACATGTGTGATTATGATTAAAATCAAACTTTGATGCTAATCTCATCATTTGATTTTGAGACTTTACCCTGGTTTTCACAGTTAGGGTCACATATATTCAACTATTTGTCAAATTGCAGTGATCAAATTAGTGTTTTTCCCTGAAAAGAAACAGAATTTTTAATGTGCTATCCTTTTTTTGTTTCACAGTTAGTTTATATCATTTAAAACATCAACTTTTTAAGCGAAGTTGTTGGACTGTGTTCAGGAACAGCAGCTGACAGCTTTAAAACCAAGCAGCAGACTTATTCATGAACAATAAGACAATCGTCTGAGCTTTCTCTCTCCTTCTCAAAACAAGATAGCAACACTGATCTCCTGTGAGCCTTCTGGGCTTTGCAGCACTACTTTAATGATGTCTGCTTCTGGGGTTCACACCGGCCCGTGTGTGTGTTTGTGTGTACCTGTGCGTGTGCGTGTGGTTGTAAGGGAGGAAGAATGTTTGATCGCTCTAGTGAAGGTTGTCTTGGCTTGTGTGACTTTGTTACATTGCTCCAGTTTTGATCCTTCTCCTCCACTGTATCCCCCCCCTTCCCATAACCCTTTGCTGTAACCCAACAACAAAGCAGAACCTCCCCTGATCTGTCAAGACCTGTTTTCATGTCACTCCGCTCTGGAAGCAGTCATTACCCTGATGTTTTCCCAGCCCACAATTCCCTCTGATGCCCTGTTTCAGGCGTCAGGCTGTTGTCCATGGCGCTTGAGTCATTTTATGTGTTTCTGTAATAATTTGGGAGACCTGATTGCTTAGACTTACGGTAAGAGCCCCGGGAGACATCTTTTTTCTTTGAGGTCATGCCCATTGTGAAAGGAGTCTAAGATTAGATCTGCTGATTTCTTCATGTGAGATGCGTGGATAATTTGTCACCACAGAGCGTTTGGATTTAGTCAAAAGAAGGTTTCAGAAAGGGACTTCTCTCCATCAAAGCGTCATTGTTTGATGGCACACATGACAATCAGATCCAGGCCTTGTCATGCACAATAAACCCACTGAAACAGACCAGTATTGGAAAGCTACTTTTTAACTGTTGCTTTCAAAGCTACACACTGTTTTTAATTTAAAGCAATAGAGTGCCTCAGAGATGAGGTATTTTTGAAGGCCAACCCAGAAGCGTCACACTTGACCAAAACCCTATGAATCTTTTCCCATACTGTTTGGAAGATTGCGGAAATATGTTCTGTGGTGATGCCTACACGTTAGATAATCTTTACAAAGTAAGATTTATGCATAAATACAATTGGCAGACGTAAAAAGCTATAAAACCACCTCCAAGCTTCTGACAACTCTTTCAAACTTTATTCAAAACATGTTTCCTGATAAGTAACTATTCAGTGAATGAATCTCCATCCACAGTTTTGGAGATTTGTGCCCATGTTGCATTATTTGTGAGATTTTTATGTGTGATGATGTTTAACGTCCCTGACAATGCCTGTAGTTGCATTTAGCAACCACTGCTTTAAAGACACGTTAAAGCTTTAAAGTAAGTACTATGGCAAAGGCTTTAGGGGCTAGAACCCTCAATACTATGGGGAAGGCTTTCCAGCAGAGAGATGTTGGAGAGAGATCATCTAAAAATCACCCCTGAGGAGGTTGCTTTGATTCGGATTAGTATGTGAGTAACATAAACATTTTGCTGTTTGTCAGAACCAAGATATGTTGTTGTTGTAATATTAGCTGTGTAATGGATCAGTTTTGAGCGTCATTGTTTATCTGGAACCAGTGTGCTGCTTGTTTACTCATGTCATCAAAAATGACTAGCTGTATTTCTTTCTATTAATAGGTAGTGTTCTGGCTTTTGTGGAAACTTGTAACTTGGTGTTAGCACTTATTGTATTATTGCCCCTGTATGACAATATAAAAGCGTCTGCTAAATGACTAAATGTAAATGTATTATTTGTGTGTTCTAAGCTATGATAAGGCTAAGCATTTCCTTTTGCATAGTAGTGTGTTTTGTTGTCGATTTCAAATAACAACAACAGTTTTCAGAAATATTTGTTTGTTATCAGAAATAATCTGCAGGGACTCTATTCTTTGTGAATGTGTACCCGAAGTTACGTTTGGGCCACAAAAGCACGTATGCGCTTTAACGTTTGTTTATGTTGTTGCTTTGAGCTTGTTAATACGTGTTCATGTTTTAAAAGCAGCTGAGCTACTGTAACACTGCTGATACATGTAGTTAAGTAATGTTACTACTTTTAGTGTGTTTGGTAAAGCTCTGTCTCCACCCTCCCTTTCTTTCTCTCTTTTCCGCTCTTTCTCTCAGTTTTCAGTCTTGTTCTCTTCGTATGTATTTACGCTCTTTCTGTATTTATATCCTTGTCGTATGTTTTTCTCAAGATCTGCCAAATATTAATCATTTTAATTGTCACTTTGACTTCCTCCACACAAATAGTAGTCGCTCAAGACAAGCCATTTCTACATTTAACAACCCCATTATATTCTGGAATAAAAGATAGCTGCAGGGAAAGAATATCTTGGAGGCATAACTCACTCTGTCTGAGCAGACAGACAGCGTCTGGTGCCAGACTCCCATGCAGCCTCTTTCTGTGCGTCTCACACCCCCAGAGAAACCAGCTCTGTCTCATTGATAACTCCAGCGAGACCTGCACCAGTAGCTTTTAATTTATATTAGAGCGAATATAGCTCGAGCCGATTTTCCTATCCATCCCCCTAGTCTTCTCCACGCATCCGCGACTCCTGGATTAATAGCTGTTTTCTTTGGATGGGATGTATTTCACCCTCTATATTTTCTGGATGTGACAGACGTCCTTGCGTTTGACATTTCAATGGAAAATCTTGGCTGAAGTCACTCGCTTTATACCAGAGCAGACTAAAGCAGACTAAAGCTCAATAACGTAAACAGGATACTGCAACCTTAATTGACATTATGCATGAACATGATGTAATGAGACACGTTATTGCTGCAAGACTGTTTATCTGGCCTACTTTCTCCTACCCACGACCTACCTCCGTTCATTATGCCCGGTCTGAACTTTAGAATCAAGGTAGAAAGTCCCAAAGTGAAAACATGGTTAGATAAGTCTGCACTGAAGCTATGTGAGGTTTGTCACATGCGAGGTTCGCAGCGGCGGATGTCATACTCAAGGGTAATGTTGCATTGTCCACAGATTCCTGTGGTTTATACACAATACTGATTGCTCTCTGTATATCTGACACCTCCCCCTTCAAGGGGGCTTCCAAAGTCAAGGTCTTGGACAGCTTGGAAGGCTGTCAGTAGATGGGATTTTCCACAGTGATTTGTTATTAAGAGGAGTTCGGTAATAAGATAACCCGTGTTCGGGAAGCTTATAAAAATGTCAAGGTTCTAATATTTAACAGCAGGTAATTAAAATATTGTTTTGTTAAAATCAAAATTAAAGTTTTTTTTTTTTCCCGTTTAGTATAAATGTCTTGGCCTAAAGTCCCTTCCACACTGCACTGCACACGATAGAGTGAGACTCGAAGACGCACTGGAATGAAACAATAGATCCAAAGTATATAAACATACAATATATCAGATGAAAGATCAGAGCCTCTGCTTTAAAACAATCATTCGGGGTTTTTTCACCTTTCGAAAAAGCTGAGATATCACACAGATCTAATTTAGAACAATGAGCAAAACATTGATGGTTTTGTTGCTTTTTCATCCGCAGATGCTTTATTGTTTCATAAAGCTGGTAACAGCTAGTGGCGAAACGGATTCAGGTCGATCCGATTCGATTCACAAAATGAGAAATTTTGAAGAATTTAGGAAAGCAAACAGTTCTGGGGCACCTTTGACTTCCATTTAATTTGTCCTACTATGGTATTGATGATGTCCCAGAACTGAAAATTACTAACATTCTTTTAAATATCTTTCTCTGTGTTCATCAGAACAAATACATTTCTACAGGTATGATACATGAGGGTGAGTAAATTATGAAAATGCGTTATCAAAATCAGTTATTGAGCAAGTACATAAAAATTAGTGTTATAAACTGTATCCTTACATTATTAACTTAATAATACTCTTAAAATACTCATATTCTGAGCTGTCAGGTACAATTTCAAAATGTCAGTTGATTTCATGTATCTTCAATCTATATAAATATAAGTATATAAAGTATTATAGTTTTATGTTGTGAACAGAGATGGCGATAGAGAGGCGATAAGTTAAGTTAAAGAGATAGTTCACCCAAAAATTCTAATTTGCTGTTTATTTACTCACCCCTAGGCCATCCGTGACGTAGGTGACATTTTGACTTGAGTAGAACAATGAAGAAGATATTTTGGTAAATCCGCTGCTCTTTGTGCTTCATATAATGGGAGTATATGGGGTCCACTTGTCTAAGAGATCCTAAAGCATATAATTTGAAAAAAGCGGCTCCTGGCGACATGTTGACGTCTTGTGAAGTGAATCGATTGATATTTTCATGAAAACTGAACATCATTTTTAATAATATTAGCCATACTATACAGCCTCTGCACACGTCCGATCGCGATCTTGTAGTATTTAGTGCATTCTAGTGCATTTAGCGCCACCTGCAGAAAGGGAGTGTTGAGCGACTCGTTCAACATTCCCTTTCTGCAGGTGGCGCAAAATGCACCAGAATCTGGTATGCCATCCGCCACAAAATACTACAAAGAAGATCGCAATCGGGACGTGTTTCAATTTTTGGGTGAACTATCCCTTTAATGCAGTAGCATTGCTACTATTATCTAGTTATTCCTCACATCTATGTATTCTGTACAGTTAGAACAGTGAGAGCCGTCTGCTGTTGTTGAGTGTGTGTGTTGGAGGAGTGCATGCATGTGTGTGTGTACACGAGTTCTCTGTGGAATAGCAGTGTGCAGGTATGAATTATTCTACATCGTCTGCCATGGCACAGTGTTGATTGACGTAACCCCTCGTGACGTTACCGTGGTCGATTCGAGCTTTGTTTTGTAATGCTAAAAAGTGTGAGCGCGCAGCTCACATGTAAAGAGAATATGAGATGACATGCACTCTGGGCTGATAGGCATAGACAGCACAGCATGCAGACTAATACAATAAAACTATTAACTGGGCCGTAGTGGGCCAACTACAGCACCGTGTGTTCTAACAACGCTGTATGAGTCGTGGTCCACACTGTTGTACGGCTACAAGCAAGTCTGGTGTGGATGGAATTAAATGAACTGTTCCCTCTAAGCCCCAAGATATCAGATCTCCATGTCTCTAGGATTCAATATGAGACCATATTTATGTCAAGCTGTGCAAGTGAATGGCTTGCATTGGTTCAATAACCATATCGGTCCCCTAGACACATTCAGCCTAGTGGCCTCATTGCTCTCTTTTTCAAAGCCTGTACTTTTTCTGTACTTTTTTTATTTATTTGGATCCGTGCCCTGCATGGGTCACCGTGACCTGATTCCTCTTCCATCTAAAGTGTGTCAGATCTTAGATTTGGATCCAGATGTTTGCCCTCAGGCATATTGAAGGGACAGCTACTTGCGAACGACCCAAGGCCTCCAAGACCATCACCCACAACACTGGCAGGATCAAACCCGTTTGGGTGCAGCAGAATTAAAAAAGTGCATTTTTAATAAACGTCCTGGCCTCTCTTTCTGTGAAATTAAAATAAATGAGCACTGGGGCTGTTAAGCCTCACAAAATGATGCAAAAGCACAATGAAAGTATCATAAAACTGCTTAGTTGAACTTGTGAAGTCTTATGAAGATACATTAGCTTTGTGTGAGGAAAGGCAGAAATTTAAAGGAATAGTTCACCCAAAACTGAAAATTCTGTCATGAATTACTTACTCTCTAGTTGTTCCAAATCTGTATACATTTCTTTGTTTGGTTGAACACAGAGAAAGATATTTGGATGAATGCTTGTAACCAAACAGTTCTTTGACCCCATTGACTTCCATAGTAGGAAAAATAACAATGCTTGTAAAAGTACCCCATAACTTTTTGCTGTCTTACATTCTTCATATTTTTTGTGTTCATCAGAACAAAAAAAATGTGTAAAGTAATTTTTCCTACTATGGTAGTCAATGGTGGCCAAGAACTGTTTGGTTACAAGCATTGGTTTTGTTTTACTCACACAATGTTTTGAGATATCATGTGTTCCACTGCGAAAAAAATGTAATCATACACACTTGACAGTACAAGACTGGAATGAATGTTCACATAATTCTATGTTTTTAGTGAACTCTCCCTTTAAATCCAGCTGTGTTCATTTACGTTATGGTGGCTTATTTTTAAAAGGATATCCGTCCCTCATGAAAACCTCCTTTGCCCCCCAACTGCCCCATCTCGTCTCGGGGCAGTGTTCATTACCCCCCGCCTCTGCCGTCACTTTTCTCGCTCTTCCTGACCACCAAGAAAACCAATCTTGATGGTCTTCCTGTCCCTCCGCTAACCAGAGGCGACATTCCCAAAGCAGCATGTGTTGGAAACGGATCTCCAGGCCTTTTCCAGATTGGTGTGTGCAGGCCTCAGTGGGATGGAAATGGAATGGGGGGGCAGATCTCTGTCACTGTTGAGCTGGAGAGAGGGCAGTTGGGCTTCTGGGGTTGTTGACTTCACAGATGTGGGTCAGGAGAGGATTTGCCAGGATCGGGGTGGAGGGAGGGTTAATATGGTTGTTTTGGTGGTGTTTTATTGGAGTCATGGAGTTTATGTGCTTCAGTAATGTTTGGAGGCATGGCTTCATTGCCAGCTTATTGACGTCTAGTTTACAACCAAACTTTTTTCGTTTGGATTTGATAGCATTACATTGATCCAAATGTTTTTTTTCTTTTAGGAGTGCCCCTAACTATCAACCCCCTCCCAAAAAGTTGCATAGCACCAGCCAATCCTGAGACTTTGGACAGAATAAGGGTCATAAATTTCCATGTTGTCACACCATGTTTAGCTTCCTCCATTTAGACGATGATATTTTAAATCCATGACCTTTGGTAGCCTTAGCCTTACCTTTCTGGTAATATATTATGTTTGTAGGGTTGATGACAGGAAGATGTTTAGAGGGTCATTCGAGGACAACCCAAGCTCCTTTAACAGTTTTCCACTATGTAAGGTTTTTAATATGAGCAGTTACATGTCTGCGAATCACAAGTGAGAACGGACTGACAGTTAACAGCATGTGTCAATCATCATCACAGATCTGTCACCTCAAAAATGCCACTTTCTCTTCTCCACCATCCCTCTCTCGCACTCTCTCACTCGCTCACTCCAGCGCTGACTCATTTTCTCACAGAGGCTTCGTGACTCAAAAAATGCTGAACTCAAGTGAACTCCGGTTTTATTGCTTCTTGCCATGCTTCACCAGCGCTCTCTCTCTCTCGTTTTTTTACAAACCATAGAGCTGACTGGGGTTTCCAAAACAACAGCTGGATCGAAGTCACCGCGGGCAGGGCAGCGTTCAGAAAGGCTAAAGAGAGAATATATAATGGTTGTCCAACCTTCATACATTTGAACCTGTGGAGAGAAATACATTGTTGTAGTTTCCACCCCAAAGAAAATGTATTACAACAGGGATTTCTTAGCTTTTTATATGTGTCTATCTAGGCTCGTATCACTGCCTGCTAATGCCGAGTGTGAATCACAATGAAACAGATCATGAGGAAATCAGTACAAACACATCAATACAAATCAGTTTTCTTGATATTGTTTTTGTTAAATACAATGAGAAAATGTTTCTCTTTTAACGTTTCTTAAGATATCTCAACAATGTCAATCTCAAACTGTACACAGATTGCCACAATACCAAAGAAATGTAAGCAATTTTTTTTAAAGAAATATGTAAAAGTTGATGTATAAATGAAACAACTATTATGTTACTTAATATGCTATTAAGCTATTAATAAACAACACAATTAATTGTAATTATAACATAAACAATTAATTATAATATAAGCAATATGTTTTATAATTATAATTAAGTTATGGTACATTACATGTTATGTTGCATTACACGCTAAGTTACATTAAGTTGCGCTACGTTACTTTCCTTGCGTTACGTTTCCTTAATGCTATGTTACTTAATGCCACGTTATTTTGCGCTATGCTACGTTACATTACGGTATGTTATGCTACGTTATATTATGCTACGTTATTTTAAGCTACGTTAAATTACGTTAAAACAACACTAGAACACTTTTGCTCACGGGTTCCCCCATGTGGTTGATAAGCGCAATTGTCTGTTACCAGTGTTGCAAATAATGTTGCTGTATAAGTTTCCCCGTGGGCAGCGCAATACACGTGAATTTGTTTACTAAGCTCATGGAACCAGTGAATGCAGAAACGTTGTTTGGAAACCATATAGCACTCTTCCACAGGCAGGGATGGGCGGGGCTGTGTGTGTACCGACCCAAACACGAAACTTACATGTGCGGTTACAGCCGATAGCAGGCTGCTCAAGCAGTAAAATTCGTCCAGTTAAGAGTTGTTCTACCACTGAAATAATCACTGAGACATTATTTTAAAGTCGAAAAACTACATAGTGTTGCTTTAAGTTACGTTAAGTCATAATTAATAATGAACTTAAGCAATTACAAAAATAAAGATTTTTTGGTACAAAATCTGAGGTTTTAAGCCACATGTTTTATGTTTCAAATACGGTTTTTGTGCCTGTCAAGCCTGTGTCAGGTTGCACAACAGTGGACGAGGTGTTTCATTTGGCCTTTCTGTCCCCTCAGAACATTCCCTAATGATTATCAGGTGAGCGACATGTGTTGTTCCTCACAGCCTCACAAAGCTCCTCCGGCTCGGTTATCAGCGAGATCAAGCCCTTTGCCATTTGAGAGGATGAGTCAGGTCCCTGCAGCCTGGATCACTTTCTGAGCTCTACCTGCACTTCTTTTTGTCTTTCCCCCACCCTGCCGATGGACACCAGAGATGACCCACCCTTGTGCTTTCTGTGAGGAACAAAGGGTGGACTTACCTTAGGGATGCGTTCGTAACCGTTAGGTAACATTAGTTAGTTATTTACAAAGGTACACACTGTATACTCACTGTAATGGGGACTGTAATAGAGATTCATATCAGTTTTGTGCTTTTTGGACTTTTTTTATTCAGATTAGACTTTTTTATTGGTCTGTGTGAAGTAATTCTTGGAAATATTAAAACCAACTTGTGGTTTGGATGGATGAAAAGTGGTCTCTGGTAAATGAGTCAGTATGATGGTGATGATTTAAAGCAGGGCCTGCATGAAACTTTAGTTGAAACTTCTTTAAAAAAGAAAGAGCAGTTCAGAAGGCATAAATTCACACACTTTGAACAAGTTAAAGTGATAGTTCACCCAGAAATGAACATTTTCATCACTGTCATGTCATTCCAAATCTGTATGACTTTTATTCTTTTAAAGAACTCAAAAGAAGATATTTTGAAGAATGATGGTAACCAAACAACATTGACCCCCATTGAACTTTATTGTATGAACACAAACCACTGAGACTCAAAATATCTTCTTTTGTGTTGCACAGAAGACAGAGTCATATACAGGTTTGGAATGGCATTTGTGTTTGTGAACTATTCCTTTAAGAAGTTATGTGTTGCCAACAGTACACTGTAAAAGACATGTAAAATTTGACAGAATTTTATTATTTTTTTACATTATTTTTCATGTATAATATCAGAAAAAAAACAGTTTTTTACAGATTTGCATTACGTAACGTTACATTCATAATTTATAACAAAATTAAGCAATAAGAAATAAAGATTTCTTTGGACAAAAAACATATTTTTTGAAATACTGTCAAAAACTTTTAAATTACATTTTTCATTTTACAGTATATTTATGACGTACCAGCTACCGGTAAATTTCATTTTTGTTATTTTTATGTTTTAAAAAAGTGTACACCTCAATTCCTTAGAAACACAAATGACAATAACTATGTAAAGAATTAAATTTTTTTGATATGTTGGTGACCAGCAATTTTCCTCTTTTTAAGCAGGGAATTGAAAGTCCCTCGTTGTAAACCCTTGTTTTACAACAGCTGCCACCTTGTGTGCTTCTTTTTAACATCCTCTGACTCACTAAACCTGTCAGTTGTGTGCTATGTTGAGCCATTATACACTAAAGTTCATGACAGGGCTTTGCTATTGTGTTTGACTTACTTGCCTTTCACAGTTGTGACTGTGAATCCAGGTTGTGCAAACGGCCCAGTTAGCAGCTGCTGCAGGTAGCATGCACAAAAAATGCCCGCAAGCACACATTGAAAGTAACCAAACACCGTCTTTTCTCAGCAATAAATGGTAAACACTGACTAAAACCTCCAGATGTTATTCTGATAAGGATGAAAGACGAGAGAGAGCTCAGAAGTCGCTCAGTGTTTGGAGGATACAAAAGCTTTGATGGGACATGAGGGCATTGTGTTCAATATGTAGTACAAACACTGACTCACAAATGAAAGAACAAACATAGCTTACAAGAGAAAAGTAAGACTAAGTTTTTAGACCCTGAAATCTCTGTTTTCACCTTGTTGACTTTCTTCTTACCCTGCATTGATCTCTTTTTGAGTGCTCATTCACTTGAACCGCAGGCTATTGATATCCTTAGGAGGTAAAAGGCTTTTTCTTGTTTCATCTGCTTGTTTTGTTTTGCCCAGAGGAGCAACTCACCTGGCATTTCAATTTATTCAACCATTGTCCCAAAAGTGAAAAAAGATGTTCTCTCTCAGCGTTTTTAGTCATTGACTTCATCTCCTAGCCTTCAAGCTAATGAGTCTTTGAGTGACGTTTGGCTAATTTGACAGGACAGTCTCCACAGAAAATGTGTGTCAGTCACGTCTCGCTTTCTTTGACAATTGACATCTTTTCTTAGTTGTTTTTGTTTTTACACGCTGTCAATTTTCAAACCAGCCGATGAAGACTGACGCCCAATGACAGACAAGCAGGATTAGCGTCGCCCAAGCGGATGCTTGCAGTGTTGCTTTTGCAGAAGACTTATTTTAGTCCAGTTTTACATATAGGAAGATATAGAGGCTTGTTAAAGGGATAGTTCACCCCAAAATTAAAAATTCAACCCAAACATAAAAGAAGATATTTTGAGAAATGTCTCAGTAGTTTTGTGTCCGAAAGTCATACAGGTTTGAAACGACATGAAGGTGATATTTTGTAGCTTTAAAGTATTAATTCAAATCTGCGCAACATTGCATAGTATTGGGAAACTACTCTGTATTGTGATACTTCAGCTCGTGTAGTATTGTAAGATATGTTTATAGGGTTGTCGCCACAATCCAAAGGATGGGTTCGGTGAACTCTGACCTGCATTCATATCATGTGAAGATTTGATGAATAAAAGATTGATACAACACAGCTTTTAAAGACATAAATTGCATCACGAGTGACAGAACAGGAACGTCAGAATCCATAATGTGTGTATAAAAACAACACCTAGGCTCATATTATCTCATTGGTCTCGAAAAAAAAAACTGACCACCCCTAATAGGAGCAATGAGTCAAACCTATTAACACAGATACTCGTGGTGTTGTATTATAAAACAAAACGTTTTTTGCTTACTCATCGAATTGAACTCCTCCTCCACACCCGTGGCTTTATTTGAAGTCATAATATTTTATAAGAGTTGTCTGAAGCCTTTGCTTACACGACTCCCTGAAAACATCTTTTTGTTGGCATTGAAACCTCTCGAGTCATCAGTGTTTGGTATGTTGATCCATACGATGTGGCCCTATATCAGTTTTATATGTACTGTAAGACCACCTAAATTGCAAATCCTGTTTTGGGACAGAACTGATCACTATACATCAACAAGTTATACTCTATTAAAAGCTACAGTGTGGTTTAACTGTCTGTATAGCACTAGTTACAGTATAGCCTATTGGGAAGGTTGTTATTTATTGGTTACAGTATATAGACCAATTTTATCTTGGAGTCCTTCTCTGGTGCTTTTTTCCTGTTGGAGCTCCACAGTCCCCAGTCTTTCATACAATCTTCAAAACATCTCCTTTGGTGTTGCACACTGGTTTAGGAACGACTTGAGAGTGTGTAAATAAAAAACAGAACCTTCTAGTACCTTTAACATGTCCTAAGTTGAACGTTCTCTTGCGACTGTGTTGTTTTTACGTGGACTCCATCTGACCTGACCCGAGGACAGTGTCCCCCCACCAACACACACACACACACACACACACACACACACACACACACACACACACACACACACACACACACACACAGAACTCAAACTAATGACTCTTCTATCCTCACTCCCTCACTAGATGATAAGAACATACAGGCAGCACCAGGTTCACCTGAGGCCACTCATTGTGCGCGAGTCCTTTAATCACTCTTTTTTTCTCGCCTGTCTGTTTTCTCTTTTCGTAACGTCTCCCCTTTTTCTCTCTTGGCTGCCATTAATGGCTTTGTTTTATCAGATTGGGATGATGCTCTAAAGATTAGCGATCAGACCCCTTGCGATCCGGCCTCCTGAAAGAGCTGGAGACCACGGGAGATAAGACCTAGATGGATTCTGTGCAGTCTGCGCAGCTGTGCTTATTTCATACAACTGATGCAATCCACATTATGGCAGGCTGGGCCAAAAATAGACATCAGTCTCTGTCGCTCTCTCTCTCGCTCGCATCTTTTTGTCCCTGTTCATGCTAGATCATCTCATTGCTGAGCACTTCCAGAGGGGCTTTTGGGGACAAGGGGAGTTCCATCTGCTGTTTATAAATACCAGCGAGGTCAAAAACACTGAATTCTTAAAGTAAACAGGACATGATGCGAATAAAGCCTGCATGCTTTAGCTTTTTTAATGGCTGCTGTTTTCATGTTGTCATTACGTGAGTTCATATTTTCCTCCAATAGTCTTTTATGAGGTCATATGTCATGTGTTGAACAATTAAAGATAAGTGCTAAAATTAGGTTGCCTCTGGATTTTACTGTCCCCACCTGCACTGAGATCAGCAGTGTTTTCCAATAAAACACAGCGGGTAGAGATTAACCTGACCGGACTTTCATTATGTACAGATATCTTGTGTGTTTTTTGTTAAGTGTTTTACGATCAAGTGCATGTCTTTCTGTGTGTGACACAATCCAATTCAGGATTTTAGAAATGTGCTTTCAATTGCTTTGGTATCTCGATTTGTTTATTGCCTTGAACCCATTTGCCTATGGCAGACAGACAGGTGAAGCTGCTGTTTGTTCTGTAAATAGAAAAAACAACACATACACAATGTAAGAAAATTATATTATTTACATAGGAGACTTTTGAAATGAGAAAAAAATGTAGGATGGGCCTTGAGTTCATCCATCAAGAACTGAATGGATCATTGCTAATTGCGAATTAAAGACGGAAGCGTTCGGGAAGTGGTGTTTTAAGGCAGAATATAGTACTTATTGATATATTACATACATGGTACAAGTATAAGCAAGCTTGCAAGATATGCTTTGTGTCCTTGTGATGTGATGAGCGCACCTTCAGTCTTCAGAGAGCACCATTTGCAAGGACAAGGAAAGACGTTCAGCAATAAAGTTTGTTGTATTTAACAAATGAAGAGTAAGACACTGATTGACTGTTATTTTTTTCTGTACTGTACTGAAATTTAAAAGTTTACTTTCGATTTCACTAAAAATGTAATTACTACAAATTTCGGAGTAAATATAAGTATTTAACACACCACATTTAGGTTAGCTATACATACGCAGTTATCTCAAATCCCGAATGTATCCCTCGAAGAGCTTTCTGTCTGAAATCAGCATGTCGTTTTTACAGAAATTCTTCACTATTTCCCCAGGGAGTGCACACATTTACACTGGAGCGCATGGCTGATACCGAAGCTAAGTTGTCGGAGAAAGCAACAGGAACGATGTTTTGCGAAGGGTCAATTGCTGAAACTGCGATTTTTTTTTCAGGGCAGAAACAAGTCTCTGATAGCCCTGCCCTCACGCCGTTACTTGTAACAGGAAGTGAAGATAGGTGGTTTCGAAGGGGGAGGAGCTTAACAGATTTCATAGTGACTTAATAATGTGTTTTTCTTTCTCCTTGTCAAATTAGGTCAGCAATATCAGCTGTTGTGGCTGTTATACCCAAATTGTTGTATCATTTACATGCAAAAAAAAAACCTTTAGTTACAGTATTCAGCAAATTTCAAAATAAATAAAGAACAGCGTGAAAATACAACAATCACAAGTAATTTCAGCAATTTGCTCTGCGATTATTGCTGCTTTGCAAGAAAAACGCAAGATAATACATAACATACATTTATAAAACCCTGTCACAGAAAACTAAGCAGACATGTTTATTTGGTAAATTAAGAGAATATTTATTTAAATGCATTTATAATCGCCTTTGATAAGTGCATACTTAAATTCATTATATATATATATATATATATATATATATATATATATATATATATATCTGCTGTCCTTCTAAAACCTTCTGAAATCATAATAAATGAAAATAAAAAAATTATTATATAATAAAAAATATATTTTACATTTTGAATGGAGACAAAAAAGTGCTAATATCTGACCTACACCAAACACACAACCTGTCAGCCGCGCAGGCTCCTGCGCATTTAAACGCTTTGCAATCACAACACAGCAAACTCATCTGATGGACATGTTGTCAAACATAAACACTCAGAGATTATCACGCTCTTATCTGCATAGCTGAGCTGCTGATTCAGCACCTCTGAACTGCTAGACTGAGCATGCTCTCAAGACTGACGCCTGGCTCGAGGTGGCAGTTGTTTATCTCTGCAGGATGTTAGTCAGGGCCCCCGGGAGCAGGGTTATGGAACAGGCATGTCTACAAGTGCTTCTAGAGGAGTCCTGGGTGTCATAACACTGACTCATGATCCAGTCCTGCGAGAGGCCATGGCATCACGCATTCATCCTTGTTGACTCAAATGACCGGCCTGAAGAGAAGAGCTCATGAAATAACAATCACGGTATGAAACATGAAAGCCATCGGATCCTTGTCTTTCCTCGAGACTGTCGTCATGATCTAAAAACACAACACTTCTGCCAAGCAGCTGTTAAGGTCAAGACCAATGGGGACTGCAAAACAAACCGATACAGTTGACTGATGTGGACTGCAAAACAAACCAATGTAGTCGCTTACAACATAACATTTTCTGGAATACACACAAAAATGTCTCCATTACTATTAAGGAATTGCACTTGTCTCTATGAGAGTACTAGATCAGTGTTTCTTAAAAATGGGGCTGGGGCCCACTAGGTGGCCTCAACAAACTTCCAACCGGTCTCCAAGATGACTTGGAAAGATTAAATAAGACAAAACAAGCCTTAAAATAAACTAAAAAACATTTACAGTACTGTTCAAAAGTCTTAGGCCACCATCAGCTTTATTATTTTTGAATGCTGTTTAATTACCGCCCATATCTTATTTACACGCCTCCTTATTAAAATACAAACAGAAAATGCGGGACATGTCTATGCACAAAAAACAAACAGAAAATACAGGATATATGGACAAAATAAAAAACAGAAAATACAGGTAATATGTACATAAAATAATAAAAAACAGGAAATGCTGCAGGAAATATGTACACAAAATAAAAACAGAAAATACAAGAAATATGTACACATAATAATAAAAAATACAGGAAATATGTACACACAATAATAAAAAACAAAAAAATACAGGAAATATATACACAAAATGATAAAAAACAAAAAATATAGGAAACAGGTAAACAAAACACACACAAAAATACAGGAAATATGTACACAAAATAAAAAAATATCTTTATACTAAATACTTGCCACTTTAGCCTAGAAGTTTTTTATACTAAATACAAAATGTCCTCTTAGAGAAATAATTATGTATGGTCATTGTACCATTCGTTAAAATCAATTGCTGTGAAATGTAATGATGGCCTAAAACTTTTGCACAATTCTGTACATCCTTCATTTATGCCAAGCTTGACAGTAGGGGTGGGCAATCTTCTCAAAATAGCAGATCACAATCTTTATAACAAAGAATCACGTTGTCAAAATGGTAATTAAAACCTAATTAAAAACGCATAAATATTTTTTATAAAAACTTTTAAGCACTGTTATTGAAATATAAACCAATTTATTTTTAATATAATTTTTACAGGCAGAATTAAAAAAATTTCATCTTTCAGTGATAACTGATTATGTTTCGGGACTTTGTGAGATGAAGAAAGGATTTATTGGTGGAAAGAAAAACACACAGCGCTTTAACAAACTTGGTCGCATTGTTGTATGTGTGTGACTGCTGTGTCTGACTGCGCAGCATTTCTTAAACCCGAGTATGTATAGCCTACTGTATGCTTGCTTTTATCAACAAAAACGTAATACAATACGAACACGACAACCATATTGAGTGGGAGTATTTTGTATGTTAATATGGACAGGCTGCTTCATTAGCCTTTTTTACTTTCGCTTTGGTTGAAGTAAAATGCACTTGTTCTGTACTTTAGAAAAGTTCACGATCTATAAAGTAGATTGTGGGCATCTTTACGATTGATCACAATATAAAATTGTCAAATCGCCCACTTGAGAATATTTTATTAGGTAGAAATAATCGGGAGAGAGGGGGTGGCTTCTGGATGGGAGGGGATTTGATAGAGGGCAATGTGGTTCAGTCCCTAAATCTGGTGTATGTCATCAGAACAGCTAAAATTGCTAACTTTAACTAATGCAACAATGTAGTTTGTTAAAAAAATATATACTGTATGGCACAAGTGCTAAAAAGCCCAGCTAGCTGCTCAACAGCACAGCACCAGTCTTAAACGACTGTAAACTTTTATTTAAACATTTATTTAGATTTTATTTAGATTTTCCCCACCTTTTAGTTAATTCATCAACACTATGGAGTGGACAATTGTAACTGTGGGATTCTGTTGAAAATGAAAGCATCTAAAATAAATCTCAACTGTTATATTTTAGCATCTTCAAAGTAGCCACGCTTTAAATAGAATTTGAAAATCGTTCTATTGCCGTTTTATCATCCAGTTCCTTAAAGTCTCACCCTGCAAAGCTTTTTAAAAAGTATTAAAGGAGTTTCCAATCTATTCAATCTATTCTTATTGACTTGCTTTTTGTGTAAGTCATCGATTAAATTTTTTTTGAAAGATATTGATATTCTCCACTCCTTCACACTCGACTGCAGGCCTGTGAATGGATCTAACGCCATCATCAAGTTTGCAGACGATACTATGGTGAATGGTCTCATCAGCAACAATGATGAGACGGAGGAGGTCCAGCACCCGGCCACCTGCTCCTAAACATCTCCAAGACAAAGGAGCTCATTGTGGTCTTCAGGAAGGAGAGAGGAGTACACATGAGGCCACATTAACGGGATGAGCGTGTCTCCAGCTTCAAGTTCTGGGGACCCATATTTCGGAGGACCTGTCCTGGACCACCAACACCTCCTGCCTGGTCAAGAAGGCTCACCAGCGCCTCTTCTTCCTGAGGACACTGAAGAAGAACCAACTGTCCTCAGCTATCCTGGTGAACTTCTATCGCTGCACAGTAGAGAGCATCCTAACCAACTGTGTCACAGTCTGGTATGGGAGCTGCTCTGCTGCAGAGCGCAGAGATTAAAGATTAAAGGTCATTCGAAACTTTAGAAACAGTCAAGCATCTCCAAATTTTTGACTGGTACTGTGTTTTATTATAAATGCTTGTCCCCAGTAGGAATGCCAGTGCCTTGTGTCTTCTACCTTTAACCAGCAAAGCCATCTTGGTCAACCAATGTCACCATAAAGACTCGCTAGTCATCCAGTTCTATATCTACAAACACATAGTGGTGCTAACTCCACAGCGCGTCTGCTAAGGACCACCGATCTGCTTCTCATTAACACTGTGTAGTTTCTCTTATCTCTTCTATTTCCTCAAGCCCTCTTCACCCTCGACTGGTAATAAGGGTCTCTCCTTTTCACGCTTGACCTTTTTACGTGACCCTGAATATAAGCTGCTAAGCGCTAATTTCATTATGGGGTTAAAGGTCGCGATACCTGCGCACTCCTGCCTGCGCTCTAATCAGCCTCTGTGTAATAGTGAGTGTCCAGTTACTGCCCCTGTCTCTGATGCTAATGGTTGCTGTAGGGGTCACAAGGCAAAGGTCAGGGGTCAGGTCAGGGGGCTGGGAACCCGGGGCGACGCGGGTCTACACAGGAAGCAGGTCGACGCAGATGGCGAGAAGTATGCGCTTGCTCCAGCAGCTATCTGGTGGTTATGAAACACGAGAGAAATTAGATTAGTAAGTAGCGTTGCCATTCATGTTTATGTCGACTGCATCTGTGAGGTGAATGGAGGACATCTCTTAATTTTGGCGAAGAAACATATTCTTTGAAGATGAGAGGCCCGCTGCTGGTTCAAGCTTAATCGACAGCATTTGTGACATGCTGCTGATAACCACAGGGAAAAGGAATTTTAAATGAAATACAATAGGGCAAGACACTGTGCTAGAATAAATGTTGAAATATTGTGCATTTTTGCTTTTCATCGCGATTTCTTTGTTCTTACAAACTGAGGGATAAGTTAAAATGATCGTCTGTGGTAACTGACAGTGATGCTCCAGATTCTGTATATAGAGCTGAACTTCTGAACCCGGAAAGTTCCTCTAAGGGCGTCTTGTTGAGTTGAGGGAGAGGATGAGCAGTTGAGGAAGAAGGCGAGTCTCTTCCAAACTCTTTTTATAACAGATTCTTTCAAAGCTACACAGTGCCACATGGATCATCATCAGTTTAGACACATTCCGCTGATCACCTCATCACTTCTTTACTCCTTTGGGGAGTCACACAACATTGTGTGTGTTTTTTCTCTTTTGTTAATGCATAGTTATGAAGACTACATAAAATAAAATACTCTTTAATTTGCATGAAATTGTATTACCATGAACTAATGCTTCTTAGTGGTTGCTTTTTCTTTATTATTTGGTCAGTCATCCATTCCAAAAAAAGAAATACAATTTTGTTGATATGTTGGCACAATTATATATATAACATATTTATTATATTTTCTAATGTATTTGAGAAGCAATACATTTATTATCTTTTTTGTTTTTAAACATCAACCAAACAAAACAAATTAAGTGAGGTTTGTGCTCAAAACAAGAAAAAAACTGGTTTAATGTTTTGTAGCACAAACAATTGGCCAAACAGTTGCGTCTGTTATATTAGAAAAAATATACACAAAAATATTTATGTCTAGTTTTTCACATAAATAGACAGATAACTGACAAAAGCCATATATTTAGTATTAGGGCCATTTAATTTAGTTTTTCCCAAGTTCCTTTTTTCAGTGAAAAGTGTTTTCCATTCTTTTACTATACAATAATTATATATTTTTCCACATACTGTATTATAGCATTTATTTACTATTTTTATAGTAAATATTAATTTAGTAAACGTATAAAATAATAATAAGTATACTCTATATATGGTTGATCAATTTACTACTAGAATACTACAATTTACTATAGTAAATATTATAATACAATACAGTGTTTTTTAATCTGAATGTTCAAGTTAACCAGACTTTTATTTTGACGGGTCGTCGCGAAGAGTGTGTGGTTGATGGTAGCTTTTCTCTAACAGTGAAATGATTTTGAAACAAACTCTCAGAGCAGCTCTGGAGATATAGAGTTCATGTGTTAATGTCCTCATCCAGTGACACGCAGACAATATGTATGTAGTAATACGTTAAACTGTGCAGCTCGTTCACATTCACACAAAACAAGCAGATGACACATTTAAACAGATAGTTCACCCAAAACTAAAAATTCTATCATAAATTACTTACTCTCTAGTTGTTCAAAACTGTATAAATGTCTTTGTTAGGTTGAACACAGAGAAAGATATTTGGATGAATGCCTGTAACCAAACAGTTCTTGGACCCCATTAACTACCAAAGTAGGAACCACAGAACCACAAGCGTTCTGCACAGCAGGTGTCTAAATATTCTCAGTCTTTCCGCAAGAGCGCCTGGGCCAGTAGCAGAACTGCGGTCTGGGTTCTGGGATCTGTGTGTCGGGCTCGGTCCTGATCCCTGCCCATGTTAATGATGTGCTGACACGAGTGCCCGGACCGGCGCTGTGGGCCTGATGATGTGGAGGGAGCCAGTGGATGCTGTACATGACTCTTTTGTAGTTAGAACAGAGCATTTCTCAGGCTCACTGGGCTTAACCTACTGTTTTTCTAGATGTTAAACAACATTAAATCAAGCAATGCTTAGTGCCATACCAGAGCAAAGAAACAGTCCATTCTCAGCTCTCCATGCGGGCAAAGCACAGTTAGTGGAAGAGGTTTTATTGATTTTTTTCAAACATTTAATCCTGTTCAAAATATTTTTAGAATATTTAGTGCACACACTGTTAAAAAAATCTGTAAAAAAAGAAATTTCCTGTAAAATTACATATTTCACAAATAAACTTGGAAAAAATATTCTGTCAGCTGGGGTGCATAAGTCCTTACATTGTATTTTACAGATCTTACACATTCAGCGAAAAATGAAAGATGATATTTGATATTAAATTTTTTTGTAATTGAAATCAAAACCTATTTTGATTTTAATTTAATTTTGATGAAATTTGATCAGTTCTGAACGGTTTTATAATAGTGCAGAAGACGTAAAGGCTGGTCAACGCTGGTCTAGAAGAACTTTGTTTCAGTTTTTTATCACTACACAAACATTTGATCAAAATACATCCAACCGAACATGTATAGTCGAATCAAAATGTTAAACGAATATCTTAGAATTTGAATATGTATGTAAGATTTAAAAAACAATATAAAATACAGGTCTATAACCTTCAAATAGGCTCCTCCCACCATCTGCCACCCACCCCATTATTGGTCAAACAGATAGCCCCACCCAAACGTGACACCAAACAATGTTTGATTGTCAAAAAGACCAGAAAGTTGTGAATTCTTAAAAAAAAATACATTTTCATTAATATTTTTTTAAATTTATTACATTTTATTAATTAAACAATCTATGGCATGGCACCGCAGAGAAAATAACCTTTGAAAAACATTTTACCATTCATATTTTTTTCACATTTAAAATGTCATAATCTGATATAAAAACCAATATTAACATGCTTGATGAGTGACATTCGGAAACGGATTTTCGTACATTCTGTTACGTGACACGAGACGAATCGGCTTTATTTCTCTTATTAGATGTTGTGCTCACCTGCGGCGAGCTGAAGTTACAGGGGAGAGAGGGCTCTCTCTCATTTCTGTTTGTCTTAATGAGATCCGGGCTGAATAATTAAAACGCAGACTTTATTACCTTTCATAACATCCAGCCACAACTCCATGTCATTTCCACAGCGTTGCACTTTAATGATATTAAAGGAAAACAAGCTAATTAAGATAGAAGGAACGGCCACAAGCCAATTAATTGCAGTTGAAGTTTGTTCAGTTGAAGTTATTCATTGACTTGGTGAACTTCCCTTTTTTATGTTGTTTTCGGCTAAGTCAACTGTAAAAACAACTGATCTGCTGGTGTCTGTAAAGGTGATTCGTTTTTAGTTTGACATGGTGGCTTAAGTTAAGGTTTAGGCACTTCCTTTTCTATATCTAGCTTCTTGCACGTGACTGTATAAGATTGAACGTGTTAAATCTTAAGGTTGAAATATTTCAAGGCTAGCTGTGAAGAGAACGGTACCGTCATTTGTTTAAAGCTGTGAAATGCAAGAGTGGTCACATGCTGTTGTTGATGTGGGGCAGCAATGGTCTGATCAGTCATATGTTTTGATTTTGATGTGTGATTGCAGGTAGGGAAGGTAGTTGTGTCTCAATCTACAGCAATTTATTTGTATCAGTCTTGTTTCAGTCTTCAGTTGTGTCTTCTGAGCTTTAAGGGAAATGCTGTCCAGCCCAGAACTCTTTAAACATTTATTACTTTACCTGTGCAGTGGGATGTTTTCAGTAAACGTTGATGTCTGTGAGTGTCCCGCTGTGTCCTGTGAGTTGCCATTGTTATGATAAACCTGATTCTGAATTTTATCACACTGATACTGTTTAATGTACAACACAGATAAATTATATATTAGAAACATTTTTAAGGAATATTTATAAATATTCCTTTTTTTAGGTTATAAATATTGTAAATACTTATTATAAAATATAATAAAGACATTAATAAATATGTATTTTATTGTTATATATTTACAACGTTATATATTTATATATATATACAGATATATTTATAACGTTATATATATATATTAATATGTATTTTTGTATTTCTCATTAATATTTAGAATTAATTGAAATACTTTACTATTTAATATTATTAATATTGCCCCAAATAAGCTACTATTAAATAGCCAACATGTTGTTACTATTACTTGTATATTAATTTAGATCATTTTTCCAGTGTTGCGTTGGGTTATTGAATACCACATTTTGATACTACCAAATTTTTACTTTTATTCAAAGCACATATACTTTGAGTGACAGGGTTAAAATAATCTTGTGCTTTAGAATTTGGCTTAGCATTATTGATATAAATAACTATTGGCATTCTGTAGGGCTAAAACCAAATTTAAGATTTGTGTGATAGGAAGGATTTACTATTGGGAAACCCAGAAAATCGGCAGGCACCTCCTATTTTGGTAGTATTGTCTGTTGTGCAGTGGTTATGTCTGTGAACTTTTTTTAAAACTTAAATAAAACAAATCCTTAAAATGTAACACCCAAATGACATTGTTGCTTGAGAATGACCTAGTTTGTCATTTCTGCATGTATCTTTTTGCCCCGTTTAGGGTAACAAGTCATAGGCAAACTGTGTGCAATAACTCAGTTTAAATTTGAAAGTACTTGTTTTTGTTATGTTTGTGATCCAAAGTAAATGAAAGCCCTTATGCTGTCAAGAACTGATGAAATTTAAGACTTGTACCGTACATGTGTGTAGACCGTCTGGGTGTTAAAAAGGCCCTTGAGGACCCTCCTTTTCTCTTACGCCTCCCCCGCTTCACCTCCTTCCTTCTATCCTATTACTGGCTGAAAGCATCCCACCCAAAAAGCATCTGTTACTATAGCAACAGACCCCCTCTGGGGAGACGGGTACCATCATTAGGTTGCTGCTGCTCCTATCAGTGTGTGCCTAAAACTCCTCAACCCAAATCTGGGCTCCCTCCTCCCCGGACGCAGCGCCATGTTGGCGTGTGACGAACGCCCCTCTTTTACACGCATCAACATGTATGTTATCTAGACGTCTCTTATTGCTCAGCTGGGGAGAAATTGTCTTGGTCGTTGTACACGCTATTACTACGGATACTGAATGACAGTGTTTTGTCACAACGTTCCGGGCGGGAGGAAAAAGTATTTCGGAGGTGTTAAAACGACACAGTGTTGTTTGCTTTGGGCTCCTAGGGTTAAATGCACACCATCTGTTGACCGGAGAGGCCTATGGTTCTGGAATATGTGAATATCAATTAGCTGCACGTTTTTCTTGAGCTTCGGCTGTAACAAGATGCTTCTTATTCACACGCAGCTCCAGGATGTGGAAGGAGGTGTGTGTGTGTGTGTGTATGAGAAGCGGCATTCTTAATTAAACCTAATTGATATGCATGAAAAAGGGCTGGTATCTGTGTGCGAATCTGACTGTTATGGAGAGCATATGGTGCCTCAGACAGGGGAGATGGTCCCTTTTTTCTCTTCCTTGATGAGGGGCCGTCCTCGGGGCCGGGCCCCGACTGTGAGATGAGGGTGGGGCACTGGTAGTGGTTTTACCCTCTTTTATTTTATTAACCCATGGCTTACTTTCTAACACAGCCTTTTCCTGTCCACTCTATCCACGGCTCGATTTCCATTTGCTATCAGTCTATCTTATTCTTAACCTTCTCTCTCTCTCTCTCTCTCTCTTTTCTCTCATTAGGACAGATGGAGGAAGTCTTTTTTGTCTGCTGGGTCAATGTGAAGTTATTAACCTGCGCAGATTGCACTCCTTCCTCTAGTCTTCTTTTTATCCTCTTATCTCAGTTTTCTGCTTCACTCTTTCTGTTGGTGTCTGTCATTCAGACTTATTGTACCTTGCAGTAAGAACAGCTAACTAAATTTTATGCGGTGTGGATTCGGCACACACAACATTTTATTCTCTATATTTGTCTTGTTTTCTTGTATAAAATACACTTTAAAAATTCCCATAAAAGTTTTTTATATTCCAGCAGGTTGGGTGCCAGAAGAACAAAATAACAATGTATTATAAAATGTCCAAGTGTTTCATGTTGTTTTATACCCAACATGCACATTTTGCAGTCTATTTCTGACATTTTCACTGCATTTCAAAAATATGTGAAAATGATATAAAATGAAAAAGTAAAATTCCATCTAATTAGTTATTTTACAGCGTGTTTAAACAAAGTATGTAAAAACTGTTTTAGGTTTGTTTAAACACGCTGTAAAGTAAAAAAGTGGAATTGTGGAAGACATTATCTTTTTTTTCTTTAAATTTTTTTTTTTAAAATAATTTTTATTACCCAATTGGTATAAAACTTTCTAAATTTAAACAGATTTACACTTACAACACAAAAATATTTGCCACATAAAAATGAATATTCTCTCATCATTTATTCATCCTCATGTCATTCAAAACCTGCATGACTTTATTCTGTGGAACACAAAAGAAAATATTTTGAGAAATGTTCTGGTGGTTTTGTGTCCATACAATAGAAGTTAATGGGGTCCAATGTTGTTTGGATGGCAACTTTCTTTAAAATATCTTTTTTTGTGTTCTGCAGAAAAAATGAAGTCAAATGATAAATAATAAAAGAAAAAAAACATTTTAGGTTTAGGTTTACTGCTTCATTAGTGCTGGTCTTTACCTCTGCGATCTCTGTTCCACATTCTAATGCTCCTCTGTTATTGTGTGTGTATGTGCGCCTGGGGCCTATCGCATCTCTGTGTTTTGAAACCTGTAAGTGAAAGTGCTGTAGTCAGCAGTGTGCGAGATACCGAGTCCCTCGTGCTTAGTAAACAACACTCTCCTGCGGGCCGAAAGCGTTTGCGAGGGCAATCGAGGAACAGAGGAAAGACAGAGATGAAGAAAGAGACGAATGGACGGAACATTAAAGAGAATATTAACGGCACCTGGGATGTGTAGTTTGGGTATTCTCACAGCCATTAGAGATGTTTTTATGTGTTACATTTGCCTGTTTATACGCTATCATTTTCTGATGGCTAAGGCTATGTTTCGTGCTCCTAGAATACTGCTTATTTTTCCGAAACAGCGAGTCGCTGCGCGCACTTGCAAAGCAAACACAGTTTCGGAAATGTTTAATTCTCAGAATTTGTAGCTTAGAAGAGCTACCTTTAAAAGTGATTTTGTAACTAAACATGTCTACCTTGCTTTAATAAAAAAATATGCATTTAAAGCTGCAATGCACAACTTTTTTGGTTGACTCACAATGGTAAACTTATAATATTAATGTCGGATTGAATGTCAATTTAACCCACGGAAAGAAACGTATATAAGGTAACTGCAGTTTTCTGTTTCAGACAGAGATGGCGATAGAGAGGCAATCGTTACACGTAGCGTTAAGTATCAAAACTCTGACAGTATTGGAATCTCTTCAGCAGAACATACACAAGCATATCTTCACTTATCTGGCAACCGGCTGACAGGATGCAAATGAAGACTCGGCCCTTTAAACCCTCAATTTTCAAACTTAAATTGTTTTTTCTTCCTGCCCATTTCTGCTCATAGCGCTCACATTCTCAGACCACGTCCATTTTCCTCACATGGTTTTCCCGTCGTCTCATTGAAGTTGAGTGCACACAGTTGAGTGGTAGTCGATAATGAAGAACAAAGAGGACAAACCCGATGGTGAATATGGCTGATTGTAATTGTGTGCCGAGGATGAAGCACTTCCCCGGGATTGATTGTAGGTGGTGGGTGGAAAGACTCTGATTTCATTTGATTCTCAGCAGAGAGCTCCTTCTCCATATCAACCTAATCTTCACTCTGTAGGACATCTGCCCACTCTCTGCATGTATGTGTGTTGGAGAGAGAGAGAGAGAGAGAGAGAGAGAGAGAGAGAGACCACAGCCTTGAAATAGCTTATGTCGAGCAGTAATGTCATCATTAGAACTGGAGTCAATGTGCTTCTTGAGATGGATTGGAAAAGGAATATTGAAATCATTAATAAATGAATTTCAAATAGCTGATACTGATATTGTTAGTTGGCCAATTTATTCCGTTTAAAGGTACACTATGGAGGAATTTGAGCTACTCTACACAGTTACTGAACATGAAGTAATGATATATTTGTGTTGTAAATATGTTTTTTAAATAATTGTGTAGTAAACTTTTAATCATAGGAAATGAAGTTACGTTTTCACAGGTGGTAAAATTGTTATCACAAAATTTGAATTAAGCCGCGACAAAATCGAGCATTTTTTGCTTCAAAAATAACCAAAAATCTCTGCAAAATCCTGTGATTATATATCGGCTAACCAGAATATATGATTTTCACGCCTCTAAATATGACGTGGCACAAAACAAAACACACGATTGGTTGCTTTACCTGTCAGTCATATGGCCTCTTAGAAGTTGCTTTTGCCAATGAATGTGGCCAGAGTTCCCAGACCTTCAGTATGGCTACACGAAACTATCTTTATTACATCAACACAATTCTGACTGTTTATCTCAAAATGACAGAATTGTATCGGTCCAGTTTAATAAAGATCTACACGTATCTCAGTTTTCCTAGATAGTTGGATGCAGTCTTCTAAACTACATCTAAATGCATTGTAGTGTCAAGTGTGTATTTGCTATCTAACACCAAACTCCCGTGAGGATTAGATCGCATTTCAGACCTCAATATTTCTTGTACTCAGACTACACTCAGTCTACACTCCTCTCTCTCTCTCTCTCTCTCTCTCTCTCTGTCAGATCCACTCATTCTTGAGAGGATGGAAACATTACACGGAGAGTTCTCTCCATGATGGCACTCTTGTGAGAAAGAGCCAGATGCACAAGCCTTTTGAGGAGAGAGAGTCATTTGAGAAATGATCAGATAACGTTTCTCCTCCTGTGAACACAAACTTCCTCATCTCCATCTGAAATCAATCGCCCACCCTTTCTCTGCCTCTTTCCTTCCCTTCTTTCATCATGCTTTCTGTTACTTTCTGTTATTTGTATTAGTTTGTTAGTCCCTTAGCTGTTTAATTGTTAGCAACATTTGCAAAGTGACAACGGCTTGTAGGAGTGTTGCTAACTTTGTGTGGTTTATTTAGATAGCATAACTTTTCTTTAGCCGCTATCGCTAACATTGTAAAGCCCTAGCGTACTAGCTTTGGATAGAATCTGTACCACAAACCAGATATTGCTAACCATTGAAGTTATTGTGAAATTAGCAGTGTTGCTAACAATATGAATTTGTTTTTAAGAGTTGAGGTTCTCATTAGGAAATAAATTTAGACTGTCAAAGGCCATTTATATGAGATTGTTTTCAAATGAAAGCGCAAAACTTTTTATGCGTTTTGGCCATTCGTTTACATGGAAACAGTGTTTTGGGGGACCAAAAACGCACAATTTTGAAAACGTTTTTGTATCCATGTAAACAGCAAGATGGAACTTTTTGGAAACGATGACGTCACGTGCATGCGTATGCGTATTACGCGTTCAGTCGCGTGAGTATAACCAAAACAATAATGGCGGCCTGCGAGCTCTTGCAGCTCGACTGTGTGTTAACGTTTACCCAGCAAAATGTGGATTTACTACACCGATAAGACCAGTGGAGACACATTATTTACATTCAACAGACCTTTAACACACACATACATCGACCAAGGGTATTAAAAAGCACTTTTGGCTTATAGCATGCCAGGCCAGTGGATGGCGATGATGCGTATGTGCCTGCGCATACTACAGCGTTTTTATCGGTTTTCCTGGATCCGTGTAAATGCAGACCGTTTGGATAACAGTTTCATGTGTACGTGAAACTTTTCGAAAATGCGAAGAAGAAAACTCGATGCATTTTTAATCGTGTAAACGTGGTCTCAGTTTAGTTTTTAATGACTTATATTGTTGATGAATTCCATTTGGAGTGCTCTTGGGAATGTCCTGAATCACATTTTCTTTAACGTATTACTAGCATCGTGAGTTCTCTTTGGAGGCCTCTTGGGAACCGGGTGATGGAATCAATAGGTCAGAGGTTATCTCCGGGGAACACAAGGCCTAATGGGATTCTAATGACACAACTCAACCTCATTGGTCAATAGCCACAAAGCACACTCAGACAAACGCAGCTCGCAGTCAATAGTTCTTCAAAATGTAAAATCCCCACTCTTAAAGTGGACAAAGAGTGCATGAAGCTCATCTGAAACCATGATGAAATAAGTTTGATTATGAGGTTCTTTCAGAGTTGTTGAAAGTGATTGAGCTCAGAAGCACAGTCTCTCACTGACTGTGGGTCTATAGAGTTATATTGATGAGGATTAAAGTTTAAAGAACTTGCTGGAGGTGAGCGTTTGGTTTAGAGGCCACCTTAGCTCATCCCCGGTGAAGGCACGATTGAAGGATGCAACTGCGCTCGATAAATCTCCATTTTTGCAGGAGCCAATTAGATTCAGCTCTGCATCGCCAGATTATTACAGGCCTGAGCTGGAGGCGGGTTCAGTACAGAAAGATCCATGTTTGCACCAAGGATGTTTAAGTCATCTGGCACAGATCAATGCAGCAGATCTTGATCGACAACTTGCCCTTCTTTTGAATCGCTGTGGTCTAACACTTCTCTATTCTGTTTACAGTACATTCTGTGCTTTTTATGATAGAAGATGAAAAACAGAAGACCACATGGAACGCTGCAGTTTTCTTTCGAAACAAGTAACTGCAAATATCAGATTAACCATCATTCTCTATTATAATCAACCTGATTGACGGATAGATTGTGCATGCAAATGTGCTTTAATGTAAGATTTAATTCACTTACAGTGCATATGTGTATGTACGTGTGCGCACATAGAGTACAGGATATATATTTCAAGTAGTGAAATTAGATAGTGATGGCACGACTTGGGTTGTGTGTGTGCGCGTGTCATGGATGTTGCATCTGCACATCGGCCTCACCATCTGTACACCACATGCAGATAAACAAAGCAAATTGGACTCTTTGGCAAATCGTGGTGGTGGTGGATATGTTTGTGTGAATCTGTTTTTGCTTTATTTGCATATTAATTCATTACGTATATATGTTTCTTGCTGACATCTGAAGAAAGAAACAGCTACCACATTTGGGCAAAACTTTGAGTCAGACTTAAAATATACATTCTAAGAAATGTACTTAATTTCGATCTATTAAATCATCTGTTTATATTTTATTAAACCCCTGATGATAGAGTACAGGCATCATGAAAAAATCTGTCTATACACAAGTTTTCTGATGTATGTGTTATGCATGTGAAGTAGAATGTGCAAACCAGAAGCAAAAATACCCAACAAATGAAGAGGGGATGACTCTTTATGTCTCCATTTATGAAGATTATGGACCATTATGGATGTGACAATTCACTTACCTGACTATGGAAAACTATGCTTTAAACAAAACAGAAAAAACACACACTTTAACACACCTTTCACATGGGTATTTACTGTAAACAACCAAATATTGACATTTGAGCTGTCAGTACAGTGAAAACCTTGGGTAAAAAAACTTCTTGCTTTTTCCTCAATTCAATCTTTTTTTCAGGTGAATCAAATACTCATGCCGTGATCACAAAGTGTGCAAATATTTTGATGTCATTTCTAGCGGTTTGTAATTTTATGAACAAAATGTGGTATTTACATAAAGAGGCACAAATAAAATCTACTTATTTTGTTCCCATTATGTCAAAATTTCCTCCGTGGCCTTATGCAACATCATAACATCACAGGGTTGGGAAGATTAGCTTTGCTTCAAAGCCCTGCTCTTTTTCTGGCCTATTTTTTCCAGACACGCGTTTAATTAATATCTATTTCTCTGCCCGGCTTAAACGCGCATTAAGGGCAGCCAAGAATTCATCTCCTTTAATCTGTGCAAGGAACTGCGAGGAACCTTTTATGTAGCTTTTGTTTTCATCTGTCTCTTGCAGAGACTAGAACGGTATTTTTGAAGTCTGCTGCTGTTCCCAACTGGAGGGCTTCAAAAAGCTTGTTTCAAGAGTTTTTGTAACAGTAGATTCAGAAGGACCTGCAGATGAAGAAAGGTGAAGATTTGATTTCCAGCTTCTGCTGTTTCAAGGGAGAAAAAGCGAGAGGCGTATCTGAAGTAGAGACTGTTTTTCTGGCTTTGTTGTTGAGGAACAGGAAGATGTTAGACAGTTGTAAACATGCAAATGTTTTAGAAGGAGGCATTAAAGTGTGAGGCGATGGGGAAATATTCACACACGCATACACATATATTCCTGTCTTGAGCTTTTCATCATTTTTACTTTACACGCTGAAATACTGTACTACTAGACTCAGCAGTGTGAGTAACAGGCGCCGTTTCCCATGAGGCTTTGCGCGAACGCTCGATGTTTTTTTTTTTTACTTCCAGGAGGGTCTATGTGAAGGAGGAAGGAAGCACATTTACAAACACTCCCTCTCAAACTCTTTAAGTGCATATTTGACCTAGGTTACAACACTTTTTCCTCCACATCTTCAGTATATTTCTCATCTACTGTTTTAAATAATGCATCTGCCTGCTAGAGAAACCTATTACTGCCTGATTTTACCCTGGGGAGATAAGAGAACTGTGTGTGTGTGTGTGTGTGTGCGCGCGCGCGCATGTGTGTAAGGGAGCAGGGGTGGGTGGGGTTTGGTGTCGTGGTGGTGGATGTTGGTCTCTGTATTCTCATGAGACTGCCACCTCTGTGCAAAGCTTGGAACAATCAGTTGTTTATTTGTGTATCCTATGCAAAAATAAAATCTATATATATTTTTGTTGTGTAGTATGTGTACACAACAACATGTGTTTTTTTTATAGTCTGCATGTAAAGTATATAGTCTGTAAAGTTTTTGGTGTCACTATCAGAAACATTCAATGTTTACATAGTAAGTGTCTACAGTATATGTTTATGCATGTGCAAGCAGACTTATACATTTTATATTTTTATTGTACATGCAAACTTTTGTAAAAGAGGCACAACATGTTTGTGCAAACACTATGAAATTTCTTTTAGGGTTAGGGTTAGGTTATAGTGTTCATAACAAGTTGTGTATAAGTCTATGAAATGTCCTCATTTGATAGATAAGTGAATGTGTGTGTATGTGTGTGTGTATGCTCCTCCTAAACCCTACAGTGTGGACCAAATGTCCTCAAAAATAGTAATACCGGTATTTGTTTTTTGACCTTGTGAGGACAGTATTTGACCCCCACAAGTTATAAATCAAACTAAATGATGAATAAACAATGTACATTTTTTGAAAATACAACACAGTTCTCATTTCCCTGTCCTGCGTCGATTTGTTTAAATAGCAAATGCATTTGTTGTAAATTTAACATAAAAGTTCATACCACAAGTATAAAATCATATACAAAGAAATCATATTGCTGGGATTGCTTTTGAAACCAACAATATTTTGAGCTGATGAAAGATAAAATATTGACAGCCAACCTAAATCTTTCAAATGCAAAGTTTCATGTCGACGTGGATGCTAATATAGCTGTTGTTCTTGGTGTGAACTGGCCTGAAAAGTAAAGCGTCCCAGTGCTTTTCTGGTTGTAGTTGATAAAATGTGACTAACAGGTATATAAAGATGTATATTTTACACTCTTTTATTTTGGGCTCATCTGTAAACATCCCACATTAGATTCAATTCTGAATCAAGATTTTATTCTAGATGACATGTCACATTTCTCCAAACTCAAAAAAAAAAGGGTAATGGTGTTTTGGGAATGTTGATCCATAGATTTGACTTGCAGTGCATCCTTTCCTTTTGGTCCACCACACAATGATGCTTACGAGTAAAAGAATGAATGGGAGAGAAAATAGATGTTGCGGTGGCTTCATGTCACTGTCAGCCATAATGAAACATGGATATGAATCAAACACACACTCACATGCACACATCTGCCCTGCCTTCATTAGGCCGTACATATTTTCCCATGTAAAGAAGATTTGAATATGAAATTGAAGGAGTGTACTCACTGAGGCATGCGTGTACACAAGGCATCCGCGTCCTAGAACTCATCTGTGTGTTCAGTCAGGTAGAGAGATGTTTTTCTTTTTTAAATTGCCACTTCTGCTGTTTTCCCATGGTAATGACGAAAAGAGAATAAGCAGAGAGCGACGGATCCAGACTGAGATGCTGGATATAAAAAGAAATATGGAGATGCGCTTCCATCCAGCACAGTTCTAAATCTTGCGAACTCATTTAAGCCCCATTCACGCTTAGATTCCCTGACAGTTTGCCTGGCAGATGTTAGAAATCGTGTTTGTTGCGTGTTAGTGCTACATTTCTTTTTAGGGTGAGAGTGAAAGATATGCTGGATATTTCTGGATGATTACTTACGGGCGTAAAAATTCCCCCGTGCCGCACGTCAGGTTTCTTGAATGTCGTCTGGTGGCGGAACGCGGGCGGCGATGTTACGCTTTCGAAAGTGAGAATGCCGCAAGAAATAATGAACGTGAGGGTGCGAGGAGCGAAGGAAAAGGTAAACTCTTATGAGAAAAAGAGAAAGTGTGATACAAAATGAATAGAAATGAATCGCAGACAGAAAGAGAGTCAGACGGGGTGTAAAATGCAAGGATTTATGCAAATCATTATGCAAATGTGGGGCACCGCTGAGGTAAAATTGCCCTCTTTCCAATCAGAGAATCAAATCCATCACTAACCTGCTGCTAGAGAGGAGCGGAGACTTAGAGCGATGGAGGAATGGTTGAAGGGAAGCTAAATGACTGCCCCATACCCAGAGATAGTGGCTCCCTGCTGGGGGGATAACTGCAGGCTGAGGCCTGTCTCTCCTGGAGCTCTTTGTCTCAGAGACTCCCAATCAGCCAGGATTCAGTCTGTCACTGCCTCTGGAGGGCATTAATGACACCTGCTACACACACACACACACACACACACACACACACATATCCACACATCCTCTCTGGGATGCAAATCCTTCTTCCTCCCCACTAAGTTGGTTTAAATTGAAAACAGTAATAGCACTGTAAGATGGCTAGACTAGTTTCTGTCTGTGATGTATTTTTAGTGCTGCTTGCTAAGAAAAGGATCAGTATTGCTATTGCTCACTCTTTATATTTTATGGGTCAAGGTTTTTAAGTATAAAACTTATGTAACTCATTGTGCATTTTTGTGCTACAGGCCTGTATAGTGTCTTATTGAAGAGAAATGTGTTATTTCTTTTGCAGGTGATCCTCACAATTTTCACTGGACAGACAACATAATGGTGGAAAAAAATAGGCGAAACAGGTAAAAATGAATATATTTTATATTTTTCATAGACTGTAAGATTATCTAAGAGCTTTTGGTAAAATGAATATTACTTGGGGTCAGAAAACAATCACCTAGAAGAGTGGTTCCCAAACATTTTGCATGTCTCCCTTAGAAACAGGTTTGGGAACCACTGACCTTGAACACCCTAGTAATGCCATTGCCACTCCCCCACAGCTCCTCAGCAACTGCATACAGCACCACCTACAGCACTCATACAACCTCACAATGACTCACTAACAACCATTATAATATCTTTTCAATTGCATAGCAACACCCTGGCAACCAAAGCCACCCACAACAGACAACCACACACCAGCAATCACTCAGATACCTTTGCAGTTTCATAGCAACACCCTGGCAACCACCCACAACACACTAACCTCTACAACACACCATCAACCACTCAAAATACCTAAGCAGTTGCATAGCAACATGCTGGCAACCACCCACAGCACTCTTACAACTGCATAATCACAAACCAACAAGCACTTAAAGTACCATAATATCATAGCAACACCCACAACACTCTTATGACTGCATAACCACACACACCAACTACCATTCAGAATATCTTAATTGCATAGCAACGCCCCAGAAACCAGCCACATCACTCTCACAACTGCATAAGCGCACACTAACAACCACATAAGAAATGTTTGATTTTTAATATTGTGCATTTGTCTTTAATTGGTTTAAATGTTGGTTATCTGTTAATGTTTTTCAACTTTTCATAAACAGTTCCTAATTGCTCGTACTTGTTTACATTGCTTTAAATCTGAAGTGCGCTTGGATGCATACAAATGAAGTTACGTCTAATTAGCTCACAACCACATCCCTCTACTCTTACAGATCACACAGCAGTCGGTTTAAACATGAAGATGAAATGATAATTCATCCCATTTCTCAAGATCAAAGGTACACCTTTCTAATCAAAGGAGATTAAATCTCACAGTATGTAATAGGCATGTGTGGAAGTTTAAATTGGTGTTTAGTTTGAGGCTGGTCGTGCACGGTGGGTTTGTTAAGACTTATGCCTAATGTGCCAGGTGGTCATACCGCTCTGTGCATTTGCAGACAGACCCGTAACCCTGAGGTTGAAATCCCCAAGGACCCCGGGCCAAACCGCACACGCTTCCACTCTTTCCAAACTTGTTTACCTGTTACCCATTCAGCACTGGAGAGGAAGAGGGCTCGGCGTGCCTTGCTCTCCCTCCGTGCCCGCTTCCCCAGCCAAGTCATTTATTTGTCCATTTACTCATTGCTTGCCAACACGTCTCTCAGAAACCAAGAATGACTGTGAGGGGATGGGCAGGGGGAGGTCTTGGGGGTTCTCGATGAAAAGCTGAGCCAAAACAGCATGTATGAAAGAGCAAAAGGCTTTAGAAGTTGAATGTGAAACTAGAACATAGAACACGGCCATTTGAAAGGAGACTGGTGCTTTTTTCCGAGTGAATGAAGGAGGCTTTTAAGAAGAGCGAGAGGAAGAGCGAGCAATTTTTGGAAGGGTGCGCGTGGGTTTGGCACAGCTGCCCTGTATCCAGCTGCTCCCCGTCCCGAACTCTGCCATGTGCCTTTTTAAAGGCTCACGGTGTCAGGAGTTTCACAGATGGACAGTGAGAGGCAGCACAGCCAGTAATCTAACAAACACCAGTTTTACTATCTCTTCTCTAACACCAACCACAAGAACTAATACAAATTCCACAATTCCATTTCATAGAATTCACAATTAATTCAAAGAAAATGCTTTTCATATCATTTGAAAAAAATCAAAAGTGACTGAACACTTAAAATCTAGCCTTAAAATCATTTTTTGTGTGAAATGGATGTTATATATTTTTTAATGTTTCAGATTTTTTTTGGAATTGTATGGTTGTATATAGAGATGTACTGATATATGAGCAAATTATCAATATTGGTTGATAAAGGCAAGTTTTCAGACATTTGGCTTTAAGAACAGCCAATGATCAGGGTTGGTATATCTTGTCAATCCAAACAGGACAGGAAAATGCAATGAATTTGTGCTCTGTGTATATAGAAAATGTAAAAAAAAACATCACCAGTTTTATGTTCAATATTAATAGTGATTATATGAATTAATAACATTCAAAAAAAGTTAAGAACCTTTTCTTTGGCAGTTGTGCTTGGAGGATTGTACGTGTGACTATTTATTTTGGACCATTTAACATTTTCGAATCTCATTCATTATTTTTTGTGTTCGCCTGTTGCAGAAAAGTTTCCAAGTTTCGTACCATTCCGATAAAGTAAAAATAAATGAATAAATAAAAATATCAAGTACAAAGAGTTAAATATTTTAAATCTGCAATCCATAATGTGTGCCTCTTTATGACCATCTCTGTTAAATACATTAAATTGCAGGTTACTTTACATTCATGTTTTATTTATGTGAGCTGAAGTGAAATGACATTTCCAGCAAAATACCTACCTAACAGCTTAACGTATCAATCATTATTATAAGCTTACTGCTCGAATTGGGATACAGCTTTGAACACTGATATTTTTATGTACTTTAACTTATTTTTTCAAGATTAAAAAAAAAAGTTAAATATTGTTGCTGTAATGTCAATTAAAGTGAAACCTTTTTAATATAAAGTATAATGACTTCAAAAATCTGCGAAAAATAAAATTGGTTTTCTGCTGGCCAAGGTCGCAAAGACTGTAATCCCTGCCCATACATTCAGTCCCATGACTTGTAAAACTGTATTTATGAAAACTCCAGTCATAAAAATCTCTCTACAGTTAAAAGACAATCTGTATCTGTATAGTTCTGTTTAACTCTCGCTTTACATCCTTAATGCATATCACACATTGACAAGCCTTCAATGTAGATATATGTTTGTTCAAATCTTGCCCCTGAGATAGTGACTGTGATGTCAGGTTAGGTTAGATTCATATGCCTTTGTCTGCTTTTTCCACTCCGTTTACAGGGCTTTAAGTCAAATTGCCTTTCCCACTGATGGTTTGTTGTCCTGATGCACATGCAATGTACATGCATCATATCTGCCTTCGCTGGTGTTGAAGGTTTCTGGTACTGACACACAGAGAAATGTCTGAAGATAAAGCCCTAAATGTCCTTTATAGCCAGCAGCCAACATCCCATACTGTTCTGTACAGTTTTACCTTTATTTTTCCTGTTATTTACTATTTGAGAACAATTTTCCTGAAAAGTCTGGGAGACTAAAACAGTGTTGCCTGCTCTTAATTTGATTTGCTGTCACATGAAATAAGTCACTGTAGCACGTTTTGAAATATAAGGCAAACAACAGACCTTTTGGTAAAAAAACCCTGCATATTGACATCTGTAACATGACTTATTTTCTATTTTCAGAGTTTGTTCACATGTCTCTCTTTGAAATTGTAATTTAAAGAGACATTTGCCGGTAAACAACAGAATTAGATGCGGCTCTCATAAGCGATAATGGAAAAGCTAATGACAGCCGAACATATGTTCACACATCAGCTCTCTCTCTCTCTTTCTCTCTCTGTCACTTCTTTTCTGTGGCTCACCACAGATTTCAATTCCCTGAATGGGAGCTTTTTTCCTAGTATTCAACTGGCATTGTTAATTGGAAATTATTATCTTCAGGTCTCCTGTTTGTGTCTGTAAGCTTTTAAAAGCGATCTCTGCAATGGAAAATTAAGCAGATGGACTTGACAGCAAAATAATTTTTCCCCGTGCATTTAAACATAAAGAGCCTTCACACCGGAGGAGAGATTCATTAGCACAGTGTTGCGAGTGCTTGTTAGTCCAGTTCATAAATGAATGTCGCTAATATAGTCAATGTGTGTTTGGTTATTAGTCCTTATGAGGCCCGAGCTATTAGAGCTTCACAATTATGGCATGCTTATTTCTGCACAAGCACAAACACATTACACGCTCAGGATGTGGGATGTTCCTATCGCTGGAAATGTTGTGCTTTGTTTCTTAAAGTGACAGCGCATCCTTATCATTTATTTACCCTCATGTCATTCCAAACCTGAATTACTTTATTTCTTCTGCAGAACACTTTTTTTGAAAGAATATTGGAAACCAAACAACATGGACCACCATTGATTTTTTTTTACTCGATTGTTTTTGGGAGAACTGTCCCTTTAAGAGATACACAAGTTCATGTGTTAATGTTGCAGGGTCGGAGTTGACTGTGTAGCACATTCTGGGTCAGTTGGTTAAATGGAGACACTAAGGGTAAATACCTAATGACTTTATAGCTACAATGTCACAGGATTGACCCTTTGTAAACAGCAGTTGGCTGTTATTGAGTTAATTGGGAAACATGGGAAATATTGTATATTGGTAGGGTGAGAGGGTAAAGATGCCATATTGTAGTGTCGTGTGTTCAGGGGCTCAGACTCATATTCTCCCTCTCCGTTGGGGACATGATGGATGTGGCCCTTCCGTGCCCAGATGGAGCAGGGCAAACCCCATCCATCACTCAGAGGGGGCAAGCAGAGATTTCACCCCGCTGGCATCCTCGGCACACCCTGTACATCATGAACCATCACTATGATGATACTAACATGCTCTTAAAAAGATGAACATGGTTTTTGGGAGCAATTGGCCCAGACTGCTTTCTAAATAAAAGACGTCTAAAAAGTACAACTCACTTCAGTATCCCAGGGTTTAAACTAGAATAAAGAAAAGTAAATAAAAACGCTTGGTTAAATTTGATTGAATTGATGCTTTTGATCTTAAAGTTTATGCTTAAAGTTGTTAGTTTTGCTTCGTGTTAGTTTTGTTGACAAATATCAACTTCAAAAATATAATAATAATTAATGTAACATAATAAAAAATAATGATTGTATCATTACTTTATCATTTATTAACATGTATATTTACTTATTTTTATTATATTTATTATTTTACATATTTCCAATATTTTACTATTTAAAATGGACAAGGTGGGTCGGATAGAGAAGAAAAATCCGTCAAAAAATTGACAACTTTTATGGTTTAATAGAGTCTTCTGTACAAACAAATCTTGGTTCAACTTAACAAAATAAGTAACCTGGTTGCCTTTAAATTTTTAATTAAGTCAACTTAAAAAAATATTAGTTAACTAATGAATTTCATGCAAACTTGGTATGTTAACTAATATTTTTAAGTTGAATGAACTCAAATTCTTTTATTTTAACCTCTTATTTTTTACGTTAACCTCCAAAAATATTTTTTTTTACAGTGCATTTGTAAATTAATAAAACATTTAGGTCTGTCACTGGAAAAAAGTAACAAAATGTAAATAAAAAGGGATTTACACCCTATAAGAGTGAACAAAATTAAAATAATATATAATGTTGAGTTCATTGCTGGCAGCTCAACATATAGGATTAAACATCATATTGTAAAGCAATTGGCATAGCTTCTAATATACATATAATATACATTTTATTGTATCACAATATGTGATATATCTATGTATTCTTAAACCCTAGAGGTGTTTAAAAACATCTGGATACCTTATAAAGTGGGCATGTCTAGAGAAAGCATATCCAGACTATTCTCATGTTTAATATACTTCATTTCATAGTTCTAATGAGTTAGTTTTATTTTAAAATAGATGTGTGTCTAAACATTTGGCTTCTAGTCAATATTTTAACCTTAATACATTTGCCAGATGCTTTTATCCAGAGCGACAGTGCATTCAAGGTAAACTCTTGTTATGTTCTCATAGTCCAGTCCATATATAAACTGCACAATGTCAGACTGTAGACCAGCACAGGAAGGAAGCACACCTCACACTGCGCCTGGACACAAAACAGATCGATAAATCCCAGGAAATCATTTGAAGTCATCTCGGGTCTTCTGAAATTCAATGACTCGATGGAAGGAGAAATAAGGGCTGAAATGGAGAGAAGGGGAAAGAGGAAAATAAAGAAGAGAAAGAGAGAGAGAAAGAGAGCATCCCTGCTGCCAAGCTCACATCTGCTCATTAGCGAGAAGTCATTTCCATATTCTCAATAACTCTGTCAAATGTGATCTGCTCTCCGCCGTAGTGTAGGGATTGTAATGGGACAAAATATGACACAATCTTCAGTCCTGAAATCAACAGAACCGAATTACACTCGATTCATTTAATCGCTAAATCGGAATAATGACAGCCGCATTGAAAACTTCAGTTGTGATAATAGTAAGCAAACCGATGGCATTATGGGAAGTTGACTAATGAAGCGTAATATAAATAATTACCTCTCTCATTAATTACACTATAGGTATTTAATCCACTGCCATTAATTATTGACGTCGGGGTTAGCTCATCTCCTAGGTTAAATCGCAGTGAGAAAATTAATTTGAGGTATTGGAGTTAAATATTAACAGTGCTAAATGATGCCGTGAAAGTTCAGCGAAAATATATTCGGAATGGGAACAAGGCCATAAATAGACATGATTAACATATGATATAATTTAAATGAGTGTACTGGGGTCAAAGGTGTGACGTCCTACTGGGAAACTAACATTTGTGACCCTGGATCACAAAACCAAGTCTTAAGTAGCACAGGAACATTTGTAGTAATAGCCAAAAATACATTGAATGTTTCAAAAATATAGATTTTTCTTTTATGGCAAAAATCATTAGGATATTAAGTAAAGATCATGTTCCATATATAAAACATATTAAATCTATCGAAACATTATTTTTGTGTAATATGCTATGCTAAGCTTCATTTAGACAACTTTAAAGGCGATTTTCTCAATATTTTGATTGTTTTGCACCATCAGATTCCAGATTTTCAAATAGTTGGCCAAATATTGTCCTAACAAACCATACATCTATGGAAAGCTTATTTATTCAGCTTTCAGATGCTGTAAAAATCTCAATTTCAAAAAATGGACCCTAAAATTGGGACCCCTGCGGTGTTATCACGGTCCCTTTCAGTCATTCTACGCAATTAATACACACCAATTGTTTTATCAACTGGCTCGTGAATAACCTGTTTGTTATCTTACGACAACGCCAGCCTGATGCTTTTGTCCCCCTCCATGATTATCCATCAGCAAATAATAATTAATTCGATATTTAAACCCGTTACGATGGCGGCGGCGACGAGCTCCCTGCATTTATTTTGAATTAGAGCCATTAAGCATCATTTATTGTGTTTGCTTTATTTTAATTAGCGGAGAGGCAGAACTGAGGGGAAGAACAGCCACCGTGCTTGTTATGCTAAATCTGAAGCGTCGCCAGGCTTTTGTTTAGGTGACCATATTGCCTTTACGATTGGCTGATGAAATAACAACTCAAATCTTGCATGCGTGTTGTTGCTGCGTTTTCTGGAGAGGAAAAGTAGCACATTCATCCATCACAGACGGGCTTTGTGTTTCCACGGGCGATGACGGCCCGGAGATAACGCGAGGGGAACAAAGACATTCCTGCTTCCTGATTGGCTCGTTTAATCTCTGTCACTGTAATTGTTGCAGGGTAACCGTGAACTGATTTATGTGCTAAATCAATGACGCAAACGCACCTCCAGACCTCCAAAATTACCTCATTTTCTCAAATAAGAATTAAGAAGTTGAATGTTTATTTCCAGTAAAATGTAAACCTCCTTCAAGTAGCATTTCAAGAAGATGCATAATAAAGCTCACGAAAAGCTTGTGACAAACTTGTACAAAGTGTGTGGGCGCGCTGTTCGTGTTTTATTTTAGTGAGCGCTGCTTTTTGGAGAGCCAAGACAACAAACAGACAGCCTGAAACACAACACAGAGGCAGTTTCTACACACTGTGACTTCCTCTCATGTACACGCCAAGTGCAATTAACAGCCTGAAGACAGCCTGCCAAAACAGGGATGGGGAACAGGTCATTGATATGCATTTGTCTTGCAGGAAAATCTGCCTACAATCCATTTCAATTGAAACCAGTCAATTGAAATCTATACACACACGCACGCACATGCACATGCATTCAGATAGTGAAGAATTGCTATTAATATACATTGTTGGTATGACCGCACTTGATGTGCTTTATGAATAGGAGAGAAGGCTTTAACATGGGCAATAGAGCTTGTTTTTAGATAATCAGAAGTGACTTAAAGGAAAAATGTAATCTCTACCTTGTCTCCCTGTTTTTCATAGTATGATTTGTAGAAGAAATTGAACATTGAATAAGTCTACTGGGCAGTATCAGCGCTAGCATCAGTTAAAACTTGTAATATAAATTCTCAGAGAATGTGTTTATTACCAATATATTGAATTATCTGTTTATGTTTTAGTAAACTACTGATGATAGAGTCCAAACATCAGAAAAATATCAGTCTATACACAAGTTTTCTGTTTTAAATAAAGGAAAAATTCATGCGTTATGGATGTGACAAAAAAGGATGTGGGTTTTTGAGAGACAACATACTTTGTAGAATTTCTGTGAATTAAAATACACAAACAGAAGCAATAATACCCAACAAATAAAAAAGGGATGCCTCTTTATAGAACTATGGAGTGTTATGGATGTGACAGTTCACTTACCTGACTATGGAAAACTGTGCTTTAAAAACAAACAAAAAAGCTTTACAAATTTACATGGGTATTTAAACCAACACATTTAGACTTCTGACTTGTCAGTATGGTCAAAAACTTGATAAAAACTTTTTTTTCATTTCAAGGTTAACATTTGCATGGAATTGCCCTCCGGCATAAATCTACAGATTCTCCTAAAAAGAAGAAGCTTTGCCTAATTTTGTTAAGACAACAAAATCTACACTAGCATTTAAATGTATGCATTTGGCAGACCCTTGTTATAACTTTATTGCATTGAAGGCACATTGTATCACAATGTGTTTGCTAGCAAATCTATGACCTTGGTATTATTAGTGCTTTTTATAATTATATATATATTTTTTTTTGTTTATACATGTATACAGTAGGACAGTGGAGGCAGACAGGAGCATGAGGGTAAGAGTGCAGGATCGGGACATGACCCGGGTCGGACTTGAACCTGGGTTCCTGTGAGCCAACAGCTCATATGTGTGTCTAGATATATAGCCATCATAATATTTATAATATTTTTCATAATATAGCTTTAAAATCTTACAGTACAGCTGTTGACTTTTTTGTTTGAATTATTTTTGGGAGAAACATATGTTATGAAGTTCATACATATCTGAGATCTCAGAGGTACAAATTCTGTCGTCATTCCAAACCTGTATGACTTTGTTCTGCAGAACACAAAAGAACCAAACAACATTGACTTACATTGTATAGACATGAAACCAGAGAGACGTTTGGGTTCTTTAGAAGCAGGTATTAAAAGACATGATGGTGAATAAATGACGAAAAATGTAAAACATCTTTAATTTAATCTATTGACCGTTCCACTTTTTCTGTTCTTGCAATTCCACCGAAACGAAACTTGTACAATTCATGTATATATTTTTCTTGTGCACATTTTTCGGAACTTTTATTTCAAAAACGTCTCTCGGCTCAGCTGTTGACATGCATCTTCAGCGCAACAGACAGCAGGAAATTTCACGCAAGTTCAGCGAGCTCCTACGGCGTCCTTGCGTCTCGCTAAGCAGATTATTCAAATGACCCAACAGGTGCTCGCCATTGATGTTCCGCCACTCAAGACACCTGCAACGACGCCTCCTAATAGGAAGCGCAAGGTCAGAGCTTATTCAGAGTTAACCTCTCAGATCTCGTCCGATCTGCCATAATACAGAAGAATAACAGTAAATGAGTTGTTTGTCTATTCAGTCAGGTCATGATTGAACACTGTTATGATGAGCTCCTCTGTCACTCACGCTGTTATCCGGCTTCGTGCCAGGGTTTGCCAGTTTTTTTTTTCATGCAGACGCACCATGCACCTGTTTTTTGAGGGGGTAGCAGTGGCAGTCCTGGCTCACGCTTGGTGCCCTGGGCGAGATAAGACATCAAAGAAAAAGCATACCTTTTAACACCCTAGTAGTTTTATAAAAACATACGTGTAAAGTGTGTCAGTCTAGTAATGCAGTTTGTGTTTAGTCTGTATGATGATCCAATTGAATACAAAATATACCAAACTATAAACATAATTAACATAATTGTTATTGCAATTCATTATGCTATGCAAATTGAATTACCTGTAAATCAATAAAAATACTGTAGGACATACAATATGTGCTATATTAAAGAGTACATTCCACGAGATCATAAACAATACATTTCATGCATTGTGTAATGTTGCCGTGTTTGAAAGTAAGCAGTCTGCCAAAGTTGTAAATCCGAAGGTGAACGAATAACAAAGTTATTAGCTTGTAAAAATGGGAGTCGACTCTGAATCACGCGAACGAGTCGTGACCCGTCCGAGTCTTTAACCTCCGTGTAGCTACATCAATAGAAATAGTCCCCACCTGCTCGCGAAAACTTGAACACACGCGCTAAACGAATCACAGCAGACTAAACCATCTGACCAATCACAGCAGACTACGTTAGCGGAAAGGCGGGGATTAGCCCGATGAATCACGGAACGAATCATTTGAGAGTCAGTCAAGAAGTAAGGTAATAAAAACGACTTATTATTACGAAATAATAGTGTTTTAACACCATGTATGTATATAAACCTGTGGTCGGACACTCCACAAACCAAAGTAGACCCTTAAAAATCAGAAGCTATTTATCTACCGATATATTTCATTTTTTACCGCTTTTTCACCTTTGTTTTGGGGTTAATGGATATGTGCATAAAATTTATGGAAAATATGAATATCCTTGCAACTCTAATTGTATATTTAAAAAAACAGTTTTGTATAGAAGTTCACTGTATTTTCAGTTAAAAACAAATGATCTGTGAAAGGTGTGACTAAAGTCAATTGAAACATGTAAAGTGCCACAATGTGGTTTTTTTCCTTAAACAAACAACTTTATAATTAAAGTATACAGTATATTTTAACTTATAGCAGCAATTAACATACCAACAAAAACATTTTTTGACTGTTTCAGCATTATGGAGTTGACTTCTCGCGTTATGGATGTGACACAAACTTTCAGAGAATGTATTTTTTACCAGTCTGTTTATATTTTACTAAACTTCTCTTGGTAAACATCAGAAAAATGTCAGTATAGCTTTAAATTTTGAAAAAGGGAAATAAACATGCGTTACAGATTTTCTGTGACCGTTTCTGTGAATTAAAATCCACAAACCAGAAGCAGTAATACCCAACAAATGGAGAAGGGATGGGTCTTCACAGAACATTAAACAGTAATTATATTAGATTTTTCTTGTTCCCATTTATGAGAAGTGTGTACCGTTGTGGATATGACCACACTTTCCTGACTATGAATAATCTTGCTATAATAAATGCTTTAAGAGAGACCTCACATGACCTCACATCTGACTTATCAGTATAGTGAAAATATTTAATAAAAAATATTGTCATGTTAAGGTTGACATTTGCATGGAATTGCCCAGTTTTGAGATTTTGACCGATTTAATCTGCTAATGTTTTTATAGAGACGCTTCTATGGTTATTCATCTTCTCTCCTCTGTGAACTTGTAAACTTATAAACAAACACCCAATCCCAGGCTTATTCACAGACACCATACACCCCTCCCACAAACAAACATTTTGCTTTCCAGACTTACGTTCCACGTGCCCCCCCAAACAGACTTTAAAACACTTCACTCTAGTACACACACACATCTTTCCCACCTTCCGCTGCTGTTAGCGAGCCTCATGCCGAAGCGGAGCGGCAGAGTAAGATGCACGGCTCGGTCTGAAGTGTGACACTCTGAATAAATTAGCACACTCACTGGTGGAGCGAGCAGGGAAGGTGGGCACCATAAAGGAGCCAATCAGATGTCGAAGCCCCCCTTATTCACGGGATGCGGGGCGGCTGGTGCTCGGCTGTTGCTGGAGTGAGGAGAAATTTTGGCTAGCAACGTTTCAGCCAATCAAATTCTACAAAAGCCGGCAAAGGGGAAACAACTTCACATTCAGCGTGTCAGGAAAATGAAATATGTGGTCTCAAAAGCTTTCTGTTTCCAGGTTTAAGACTCCTCCGGGGTGCGGACACTGTCTGAATGTGCTCTTTTGTTTTGTTCTCCTCAGGACCAGAAACCTGTAAGATGTTTTGAAGTTTAACCGTCGATTATCTCTAGGTCCCGCTTCTTCCTGCTAACTGCTTAATGCTTTATGCGATGTTTCCAGTTGACATTTGTTGCTGCAAAGGCATGTTTTCCACTATTGTCCTTTTCTCTGAAATGCACGTGGTTGAGAGAGAGAGAGAGAGAGAGAGAGAGAGGGAGAGAGAGGGAGAGAGAGAGAGAGAGACACAGAGAAAGAGTTGAGTTTGAGTGACAGTGTTAACCTTTTCAGTATGCACAGTTGAGGTGGGGTGGGGGGGCCGCGTTTTTAGAGCAGAACAGGCTCTTGTCATCTCGTGATGGAAGTGTGGGAGGTCGTCTTATATCCTGCATGTGTGTGCAAGCAGCCACAAATAATTTCCTCCTCAACATCTGTCTTCCCAAATCACGTTTTTTCTTCATTTTTTTGTTTGTATGTTACTTTTTCTTATATCTCGCAGCAATTAGCACATTATGCCGAAGGATAGCAACCGGCTCTTTTAAAAGGGATAATTACCTTTGTTGAGCGTGCTCTCTTTTTGGCAGCGAGGATGACAGCTCCTCCCTGTTGTTGCCACGGCCACCGTTGCCGCTGTTGCCATGGTGTGGAGTTGCTCTATTAAGCTGCATTCGATTGGCGGAGAGCGCGGTGCCCATTAGACAAATGATAGCGCCCCACGGGCCGAGGTAAAATAGCGACTCGCGCGTCTCAGGGGCCCATCCTCATTACGGCTCATATGCTACTTCTAGAAAACTCCATGGTTTCTTTACAACGGTCAGCAAAAGAGCGCATTACAAATGAAGACATGACCCCGCAACAAATGCCCGAGCCACACACTGAATTTCAATGCAGCAGGTGCACACAAGGGCATCAGAACGGGGTTCATTTTCTCTGGGCTGTTTTTTGTTTTGTGGTCAAGTCTGACTCTTGACACTAACCTTTCAGAGTAAATGTGTTTCAGAATGTTGCCACTTTGTGTCACAGCATTATACTTTGAACGATTTGGGAGCCATTGGTGAAATGAAGCTATTTTACAAGCTTTTCACAGCAATCTGAAAATACATTTTCAGGAGCTCATAGGCTAACAACAGTCATTTTGGACCAACTATAGCGAAACACAGGGAGAATTCCTAATGTTCCTTTTTGTTATATAAAATCTGAAGTATTGATTTTTCCCCTGGAACTTACAGTGACTTTCACGCTACTGAGATTTAGAGTTATTTTCAAAACTAAATTTAGCTTGTTTTTTTATTTTTCATTATGGCTTGTCAACAACGAGCCGAAGAATTAATGTCTGTTTGGTTTTTAGCTTATAAAAGTCTTATTGTCGTAAACCTTTGACCCTAATAACTCTATATTCTAACCATTAAATTATACTATATAACTGTGATAACTGATGCTGTGAAAACCACTGAGAAAAGGATTTTTTTCAGAATAATTTCAGATGATTTAAGACATGCTTTCATACTTTCTGAAAATCTGGTTTTGTTATTTATTTCTGCCTTTTTTATTTGATTAAATATCAGTCTATACATGAGTTTCTGATATTAAAAGAGAGAAAAATTCATGCGTTATGGATGTGACAAAAAAGGATGTACGTTTTTGAGAGACAACATACTTTTGTAGGATTTCTGTGAATTAAAATGTACAAACCAAAAGCAATATTACCCAACAAATGGAGAAGGGATTCATAGAACATCAAAATATATATATTATTTTAGATTTCATGTGCCCATTTATTAGGAATATAGACCGTATGGATGTGACAATTCACTTACCTGACTATGAAAAACTATGCTTTAAAAACACAAACAATGCTTAAAAAGACATAGGTATTTTAACCACTAAATATTGACATCTGACCTATCAGTTTGCAGAAAAACTTTGATTAAAAACGAGATATTTTCATCTTAAGGTTGACATTTGCATAGAATTTCCCTGTAGTTTTTTATTAATAATGATAATCACTGTATTTTTAACATAATATCCAGTTTGTTTGTTCTCTTCAGGCATTCATGTTGCTTTCCGCTTGCGTGTGGCAAAACAGTTTGCGTGGGAGTGTGTGTCCGTGCGTTAAATTGTTAAACAGGCCAGTTTCAGTTGTCTTCATTTGCCAATTAATTACCAGCGCTCGTCCATATAAACACACAATGATCTCAGTCACCGGTGTCTTTATTGTTGCACGGGCTCTACTTGTCAAAGGAAATTAGCTCAGTATTACATCTCTTTTGAAGTAGTCTTTTAGCCAATTTAAGCTTCACCCACACCTGGCGACCAATTACCCACAATTATACAACAGTTTTTGGCAAAATCGTCCTTTAGAGGGATCCACATCCTCCTGAAACATGAAGATTTGATCTAATGTGTGTCTGAATATATTTAAGTCAATTCATGCCAGTTCCAAGCATTAAAGATAGGTATTGTTCACCCAAAAATGAAAATTCTGTCATCATTTACTCACCCTCTTGTCATTTTAACCCTGTATGACTTTCTTTCTTCTGCGGAGCACAAAAGATGTTTTGAAGAATGTTTATTATCCAAAAATGACAGTACCCTTAGACTTCTGGAATTGTATAGACGGAAAACCAATGCAAGTCAATGGGTACCGCCATTGTTAGAAACATTCTTTAAAATATATTGTTTAGTGTTCTGCAGAAGAACAAAAATGAAAAGAGGTAAGTAAATATTACAGAATTTTTATTTTTGGGTGAGCTATCACTTTAATGTCTAAGCACTTGGAATAATGCACTTTTTGTTGCTTTCAGCCAACATACAGTACAAAAGTGATCATATCTGCTGTTTACAAAAGTGCAAGAGATGAACCAACCTTCATTTTAGCATTGTTCCAGTCTTTTGTTTCTTCTGGACTGTTTAACCGCCAGTATGATAAGAAATGGCCAATTTCAATCGTGGACACAACCGTCTGTCATCCACACCTCAAGTGCTTAGGTCAAACTGTTCATATCATGATCATGACATTTTTGCATTTTGCCCAATTGTGACACTTATAAGAACTCTCAGAAATTCAGATGAGCCTGTTTCACCTCGACAAGTAGCCAACATTGGTACCTCATTTCCTGAGAACTTTGACACAATCGACTGGCTCACAGCACTGTTCTCCACACCTGACCTCACTTGAGTCTTACCAGATAATGTCTGGTTTCCATTTCAGGTCATCATCTTTTCAGCTCTGTATTAAGCCAAATGTCGAACTTTTTCACTGAAAACAATCTGCTTGACCTCTATTAATCAGACTTCAGACTTGGCCACTCAAACTGAAGTACTTACTCAAGCCAGAATGGCCTCACTTAACACCACACTCTGTTCTTTTGTATCTGCCTGCTTCATGTGTGACTCTCAATAGCAGATGTCCAGATCTAAAGTTTCGCCTAAAAATCTCTTTTCAGTGGTGTGTATAGACATTTTATTAAACATGTGCACCTGGACAGAAGTTAACTTCCGGTCTGTGTTTGTTGGTTTGTCAATCTGGCTAGTGGCTATGTTAAGTTTGGGGCACAAAAGTGTGCATGTGCAGTAACGTTTGTTTACCCTGCATTTTGTTGACCATCACCGGATTCTCAAAACTGTTCCTAAGATAAATTATGTTTTATGTTTCTATGTGCGATTCTCAAACATTTCTAAAGAAGTTCTCAAATATTTTCTTAATGTTGGATAAAGTGTTAGCTAGCATTATGATGCTATATTTATTATAATCATTTTTGTGTGTTACGACATCATAATATTTGTGACCTTTGTACAGTGTACAATAAAGCTTTAAAGTCTCTGTTTGTTTATGTGTGCCGATGTGTTTGGAAGTGTGCCGTTCTGCATTCAGTAACTGATACCTGGACAACTGTGGCGACTGAACTTCTCCTACGTGCCTTTATTTATTTATTCACTCCAGGCGGACACCGCTGTGCTGTTCTCTGATGCTTTGTGTGGTTGAGGCATCGAGGTCTTTTATGACAGAAATGAGGAAAATCATACCACACCCCTTCCCTATAGCCTGAAGCTCTAATAAAAGGCCTCTGATTGCTTCCTCTTTCCTCAGGAGAGACAAAGAGCGAGATAGACTGTAAAACAGCGCAGACATAAAAGCAAGTCTAAGAGAAACAGCGAGAGAAAGACACTGAAGTACGAGAGTGGTCGCGGCGCCTTGCGTACCGTTAGCCGCTAACAATGAGCCATCTCCTCTGAGTTTTATTAAATCAGCATGAGATTGACACCTGAATATGTTTTCATCCACAAGATCTGCACAAAGCAGCCGGTGCTTCAGGCACAGAATTCCTCATTAGTACTCGCAATGCACTTCCAAAGGCTACTCTCCAATATATCAATGTCTACATTTCAATAGGAGATGAGAAGCTAACGCAACTTTAGGAGGAGGGCGAGAAAACTTCGAGCGAAGCGAATCCGGTGTCCTGCATATTTACGCTCCATTGTTTACAGTGTGGCGCTGTTGCGGATGTCTTACGGTTTAGAGGTAGTTATAATATAGTTACAGTTTCTAAATGGTTACGGTAATGAGATATTTTAAGGCCTTTCTTGTAAAACATGTTCGAATTTTTTTTTTAACGTCATATAAACATGTTAATACATTTTTTTTTCTTAAGAAAAACATGTTTGACATATTGAAAGCAAGAATTTGTGAGAATCACTCACCTATTACTGTATATCTAACACCAAATGACCAGTAACTCGGGGCTGTTACTGGTGCCCCCGGAGGCATAAAATGTGCATGACGCCCCAGCTACCGATATATATTTTCCACATGTATTTTCTGTCCCTCTGACAGGCATTACGATATCCCGAGCCATATGGTGACATATGTCAATGCCGCTGTGTCCCAGGCATTACAGATTGTGCAAAGCGGTCAAATTTACATGATGTCACCCCAGATGTCGATCACATGTAGCTTATGTGCCCCCACTATCAGGGGAAGCCCCCTCAGCTCTGAGGGAAAGAAACATCCCTTCGCATCTGGCAAATAGATAAACACTGTGTGAAGCATTGAAAGTGAAGTTTACTGTAATGAAGAATGTGTTTTAGTTTATAGATTATACATAGAAAGGGTGGGATTCTGGGATTCTGCGTTCAGTTGTGTAAGGAAGGAACCACATTCATAAAAAAAATTCTAATCATTTTGTCTTTTTCATACAAATATCAAAAATTCTTAAATTAAGATTTCCCTTTATCTTAAAGGAGCAATGTGGAGATTTTAGTGGCATCTAGTGGTGAGGTTGTGAATTGCAACCAACGGCTCACTCCACCGCTCACCCCTCCATTTCGAAGCACTACGGTGGCTGACACAGGACAAAGATGTTGTCATGTTTTCGCTTTGCCAAAGGAGATAACATATTTACGAAACGCTCTGTAGAGCAGGTTATCCGTTTAGGGCTACTGTAGAAACAACATGGAGAATTCCATGTAAGGGGACCCGCTGTGTTTATAGATAGAAATTGCTCATTCTAAGCTAATAAAAACATAACGCTTCATTATAAGGTCTTTATGCACCTCTGAAGACATAGTTATGTAGATTATATTGCATTTCTTTCAATAGATCTTCCTAAATATTACACACAGCACCTTTAAGTACCTATTTTATTTTTCCTTTGTTTTACATAAACTTACTTCATTCTAATATTTCCTTTTATAAAACATAACTGAATATCTAATGTTACTTTTCTAGTCAATCTTGATTTAAGAATTTTTTGATATTTGTACTAGAAAACATAACAAAAATGCTTACTAAGAAATTCACACTTGGCAATGTCCAATGAGGTGTTGAGCTTACGCCTTCTCAAACAATGTAGATAGAAACAAGCGAAAGAAAACGATCGGAAATGCAAAATAGATAATAGCAAAAATAAGTGTGTTTTTTGCATCCAACTATTGTCCTATGAAAAAACTGTGACCTTCACTTTGACAAAAAAAAGCTGAAAGCCAAGTCCTTGTATAACTGAACCACAGGCAAGCATATCTCCCATCTATTGGACTCTACTTCCTCTTTCAGTGCTCCATGTGTTTGGCTCAGGTTTTTATCATTACTTCACAGCAGTCTTGATGTGCTGAGGCCTTGAGTGTTGACAGTAAAATACGGCTGTAGTTTAATTTGAAAATCCTGGGAAATATTTCCTACAGTATGTTTCTTCTATTAGGAGCAACCTGTTAAGTATTGTGCTAAGTAACTCTTGATAGATCATTTGAGGAGGACCGAACATGTGGTCTGATGACAGTGTGACTAAACACTTAAGCAATGTTTTTAATAGTGCACGTCAGTCATGTCAACATTTTTAGATAATTGCTAAATGCAACCTAAAATACTCGCATGATAACAGAGCAAAATCTGTTTGTCATTAATCAAATCTCGATGCTTTTCCCCTCTCTTTTTGCATTGCTTAACATTGACGTGGAATTTGTTTGAAGTTAAAATGCTTTCTCTTATCAGAGCTTAATGTAGACAGACAACCGTTTAAGTCATTGATAGGTCGATTCTCACAAAGAATCACTGTGTAAACAGTGACACCATCCAAACACGCTGTTTGTTTGGGTATATTGACCCAAAACATTGGCTTGGCTAATGATGCTATTGGGGGGGTTATATTTTTTAGGAAATTTGTTGAAAATGCGTTATTTTTGCATTTCAGTCCACACACAAGTCCACATTTGTGTCATCTGCAAGATCAATAGCTGATTTCTTTTGAAGCCCCCGGTTTTCCTGTCCTCCTTCTCTTTATCTTCAACACCTCCTCCTCTTCCTGTCTCCTCTCGGCAAGAGTTGTTGATGGATTAGCAGCACACTCTGTCCTCTTATCACCCCATGCGAGGAGGCAGAGCGGCGCTCGGCCAAACGCGCTCCACCCCGCAGCATCTTTAACCTTTACTCTGACCCCTCCCTCTGGCTGTATCTCATTACCCTCTCATAGATTAGACAGCATATATCTGTCTAATCCTTGTGTACATTGTTCTCTTTAGTGTATATATCCTCAGCTGACCTCTCCTGATGTGCTGTTAGTATGAGTAGATAACAAGCGCCGCTGTCTCTGTTTGCATTCATGTGAGACAGGCTCTTAGTAAGCAGTCATATGACCTGAGGAGGAACAGCCGTGTGGTCTGACTGTGACTAACTTGCATGAGTGATCTTGTTTTGCTAATTTATGACAATATTAAAGGCAGTGTTTATACACACAGTACAAGAAAGAAGCTTGTTTAACCATTTGTGTTATGAATCACGCTATAAAAATTCACATACTTTTTTAGTGTGCACGTGTGATTAAAAATATTTTTGCCTTGTTTTTCAGTGCAAATATGTAAAAACTCTTAAAGGTGCTGTGTATAAGATTAAGGAGGATCTATTAACAGAAATACAATATAATATACATAACTATGTCTTCAGATGTGTATGATGACCTTACATAATGAAGCGTTATGTTTTTATTACTTTAGAATGGACTATTTCTATCTACATACACCGCGGGTTGTTTCTACAGTTGCCCTAAACGGACAAGCTGCTCTACAGAGCGCGTTTCGTAAATGTGTTATCTCCTTCGGCAAAGAAGTGAAAACGTGACGACATCTTTGTCCTGTGTCAGCCACCGTAGTGCTTTGAAAGGGAGGAGTGAGCCAATTTGCATCCTCAGCGATAGATGCCGCTATATTTCATACATTGGACCTTTAATTCAAGATAAAGCAAAATGACTTGAACAAGATGTTTTGTGCTTTTTATTGAGAAAAAAACAACTTAATTAAATCAGTTTATGCTTAAAACAAGCAAAAATATCTGAAAAGTAATAAGAATTGAGGTCACTACATTGGAAAGCAACAATATTTCTTTAAATATAAACAAAGTACATATTATCCAGTAAAGTTGCCATCTTAAAATGTTTGGGAAAAAAAACACTTTTATTTTATTTATCGTATTTTATTTCCAAAGAGTAAAACAAACAAACTCTATCTGGTGTTGTCATAAATTTATGCATGGAAGGTTTACAGCTTAATTCAACTCAATGTAAGTTTATTTTTTCTACTCTATTACATTTTTTGCTTGTTTTAAGCATAAACTTTCCTATGTAAATGAATCTAGAATTTTTAGACATTTATACTTGACAACAACACACACATTTTCATTTTTATAATGTAGTTGACCAGTCATTTGGTGTCAAAATTAAAGAAAACAGACATGAGCTGTGACCATGGGTAAGAAAGAGAAAGAAAGGTGAAGCAAATGGGAAGTTTATGGCAAGAAAAAATCAAACTGCTGCCCATGCGTCATCCATATTTTTGTTAAATTTATAGCCAAGTGTATCGTGTGTATACAGGCTGGGATATTATTCGCACTGCAAGCAATTACGACAGAACAATCAATTTAAATGGATGACCACATAAGGATGACAGATGTGAAGCAGACCTTATATCAGTCTGGGAATAATAAAGAGACTGAACTAAACTCTACCAGGGAGTTTTCTCTACAAGGTTAGATAAGAGTGTGCACTGCATTAGTTGAGTTTTGCTCTGAGAGTAAGCACTTTGTCATTCCCACTGGGCTCAATGTGACCCGGCTGTACCCTTTGCAATAGAAAATATCATTTTTTTCTGCTATAGAGGTGCCCTCTGATTCCCCTTCACAGGTCCAGTTCCTCTGCCAGCCTTCTTCTGTGCTTCATTATGCATGCAGGGGATACCCATATATCCAAACCATACAAAAAAAAAAACACTCCCTCTTGCACTGTATTAGCAGAGGGAAAAGCCACCCCCTTTTCCTTCTTTCATGGGGAGCAGGGGTGGCCTCATTCACTGGAGCTAATCCCTGCCTGGTGATGTGGAAGAACGGGCCAGACGAGGTGGCACATGTCTGGGGCACAGACGGCCTTTACTCAGCCAGTCCTGTCTGATGGTGGGAGCCAAGAGATGAGTCATCCTCGGAGAGTGTGAGGACACGAGGTTTGGAGACAGCAGAGATCTGACAGACATACTGAGTATCCACAAGCAATCTGGCCGCTATACTGTAGATAGAGTTTACTTATAGTGATATTACTTGATCTTTCTCTGGATGGATTCTAGAGTTGTGGAGTAATGTCATATAGGAACTTTATGTAGGCTTGAATGAAACACCTTAGAACCCTAGGTGACCCTAACCCTTACCTTTGATATAAGCATACCATGTGTTTAAATGTGTGTCTGAGCATTATTATCAGTTTTGGACAACTTGGCAATCATCAGATGGCCCATCTTCCAAGCAACCTGGAGCTTGGTTCACCACTAGAGGTTTTCCTAAACTCCAGCCAACTTGAGCCCTGTCCGATCTGGACTCTTGGTGCAATTAAACCAACGGTTGAGCCCATCTGCCGGTGCCAGACTCTAAGATCTGTTTTAGCACATGAATTAAGGTTCAAAATGTACCCTGCTGAATCTCTGAATGGCTACTAGCTTCCACCTATTTTTGCCAGATAAAGGGATTAGATTAACAAATCTGGGTTTACGGGCGTGAATCTAATCTCCCTGAGATTACTCCTTCATTATTCTTGACTTCTGAACGACCCAGGCAAAGAGTCACCCAAGGAAAGAAAGAAAGAACGAAAGAATTGTGGAGTTAAAATAGAACATCCACTCTTTCAGAATCTTTTCTAGGGCAGCTCACAGATTAGAGAGTGTGGCATGGACACAGAAAGGTAATCTATCAGATTAGTGAGTTCCCTATGGTAAATAACACGGCTATGCCTGAGGCCTTTTATTCAGAAGAGAGAAAGCAGAATGACAAACAAGATGGACATCACCCTTGTTGTCCGAACCCTAGACAATGCTGTGATTGTCGCCTCTGTATCATGAGATCCCGAAGCTGTTAATCCTTCTATCAATATTTTTCCTCTATTCATTCAATTGTTAGCCCTGTATGCACCCCCTCATTTCCAATTTATCCATTTGCTAGATAAGCATAGGCCCACTGAATGTTAGACACACGCTGACCCATTCCTTCATATTCTTAATCATCATCTTAAATTAAATGAGTTATGTTTAGGAAGTTCTATTGACAGAAATGCAATTTAGTATACATAACTATGAGGTGTATAAAGACCTTACATAATGAACTGTTATGTTTTTATTACTTCAGAATGAGCTATTTTTATCTACATACACTGCAAGCTTTACATGGAATTCCCCATGTTGTTTCTACAGTAGCCCTAAACTGACAAATTGCTCTACAGAGTGTGTTTTGTAAATATGTTATCTCCTGACAAACATGACAACATCTTTGTCCTCTGTCAGCCACCATAGTGCTTTGAAAGGGAGGGTGAGCGATGGAGTTGGCTGCAATTCACAACCTCACTGCAAGATGCTGCTAATTTTAACAAACTGGACCTGTAAAGTTAGGTTTCTCTATTAAGATGAGGGCCAGTTACTATCCTGTATTTGCTGGGGAAACGTGAACACATAGTCAAGCTACAAGAGCTCGCAGCACTGGAGGCCGCCATATTGTTTTGGTTATACTAACGACACTGAACGCGTAATACGAATGCGCGTGACATCATCGTTTTCAAAAAGTTCAGTCTTGCAGTTTACTTGGAGAACCGTTTTCAAAAGTTTGCATTTTCGGTCCCACAAAACGCCGTTTTTATGTAAACGAACAGCCAAAACGCATAAAACGTTTTCATATGAAAACCATCTCGTCTAAACAGCTTCTAAGTCTGTGGGATTCAGGACATACCCCCCATGTCCTCTAACCTGCCTTTGCATGAAGGGTGTCCGAACCCTTTTTCTATTGTGGGATTAGGGCGGTGGGTTTACGAGTTGGTTCGCTTCTCACAGCTTGCATTCACAGTGGACTTGTCCTTTCAGAATTCATCTTAAACGCAGACTCCCATCACCATTATTACCCATCTCTCCTCTGTTATTTGAAGTGTATCAAGATGAAGTTTATATAAACCTGGACTCCCCTGCTGTGGGGTGTAGGGATAACCCCCTCCTCTTTCCCAAGAGCCCCTGTGGATTATTATTCAGAATGATGGGCTCGGAGCTGATATGTGGGCCAGGGTTGTCACAAGCTTTCAGAACAGAACCTTAGATTTATGCCCTGGGCTCAGCGTTCTGCCAATGCTCCCCCAACGCTCCCGCCTGCCCAATCACACAATTAGTCTGTGACTATGGTGGACACGGTCCCTGCTGTGTATCTGCCTGGAGGGCTTTCAGAGTTTACATGTATATACACAATACTGTGAGATTGTGTTTTCTGCTGGTTTACTTTGTGCTGAAATGACAACGCATGCGGAAGAGGCTACATCAAGACTTCTTCTGAATTGGTTTCTATACATAAAGCTTTAATCAAATCGTAGAACAAACAGTTTTTTAACAAAGATAAAGCCCAACCCCTCAGCATGTGCCTTGTCTGTATTTCACACCGTGTAGCTATTCTTCTTTACATCATCTTACTGTGAGATAATGAGGCCTTACAAATCTGTACTTAATACCTGTGGCTCTTAAAGGTGTCTGTAATCTGGATTACGTTGACAAAGATACGTCAGGTTGACTTGAATGAATCTGCATGGGGTTTTATCAGCAGGTAGAGACCTGGACCTCATAACACCCCTTTTCATACCTAAATAGAACCACTTGACATGGAAACCATATGCCTGTGTGACAAAAGCGAACAATTTGACCTCTGTTGGTAATCATGATCATCCATTGCAAAATCTCAGAATTCAGCATTTATACTAAAAAGAATCATATCTTGCTGCCATAGTGCTCAATAACATTGGTTTGATAGTGGCCTGTGGGTGTTTTATTGTTTTGGTGATGTCATCTCCCATGTTCACAGTTGGGAATTGGAGAATAATGTTGTCACACTGGGTTTTCTGCTGACATATTGTTTTAACTGTACTGATGAATTTTTACCATTGGGCTGGTGAATGACCTTTGCTTTACCTTTGCTATTTGTCATTTCAGCTACACCAAGTTAATGATTTTGCATCGCTAGGGGTTATAACTAATGTCAGGATGATTTTTCAGGTTCCTTGTTAAATGATGTTGTATATTACAGGGGTTTTAAAAAAAACTTTCAGTATCTTACAGTAATGTCATGTGCCAAAAACAATAAAGCACAGCGCACTGTTTGTTTTGTCAGTCAGTCTCTCCATGAGCATGTCTGTGAGGACAAAGCTAAGATGAAGATGTATTGTTCCGATGACAGTTCACTGTGGGTGTTGTTTCCATTGGTTCCAGACAAAATAAAAACGAATCTGAGACGCATTGAGTGTGAGAGAGGACTGTCAACAGCTCTTCTTCTGAGGGCTGAGGACGTTTAGGTTTCAGTCACACGTGGGACAGACGCCTGCTGTCTGAAGATTGTCTGGACATTGTACTTGTGTGTGTGGTGACTGAGTGTTGTGTCCAAATCTGTTCTGTCCACCTGTCATACTGATGACACAGTGAAGCTGGTGTTCTCCATGACTATACTTGATGTTCTCTTGGGTCTAGGGAACACACAGTACTTTCAGTCCATGTGGTGTTGTTAAGTATACACACATCACTACCCGAAGGGGAGACTGTAGGTAAGAAATCCCTTTATTGTATATTACTCTAGGCCCTTTACGTACTACTGGAAGAGTTGTGGGCTTTTATAATCATTCCCACCATTCACAACATATGGCTCTGCACATAAAGACATAGGAAAAACAAAGCTCTGTCTGAGCTTCATGTTATAGTGTGACAGTTACAAATCCTTACATAGAGGATATGATACTGTTGAACAATACTGCAAGACTCTAATAGAGCCAGATACAGATTGCATCACTGTAGGGTAACATTTGTGAATAGACTTTTTCAGTGTAATAAACAAATATGACATTTGTTGCCCTTTACAGCAGAACACTGACAGTGCATCTAAAGCATCTTAAACTCAGTAAGGCTCATTTAAATTCCTAATATAATTGTTTGAGCGAATTTTTGGGTATGTTTTTTTAGAAGAAAGAGACTTTATTGCTACATTTGTGCATACTCGAAAACATATTGGATTGATCTGGCACACGGATGAGATTTTATTATATTAATATAAAATTTTAAACAAGAACAGTCTTATTTACCAATAATTGCATACAGTTTTTTGTAGGCCTATTAAAAACATCTTAAATATGATCTTAAATATATGACAATAAAAACAATAATTCAGTAATAAGAATTGATCATAAATGAGATAATTCTGTTTTCTACCTTGCACAAAGAATAATTTGAACATACACATGAATTGTTTTGTATTTTATTGCATCTTCTGATGAAACTCTCATTACTGTAACACGTCCAGCTATGTTGTGTGCATGATACAAAATTGACAGAATAATTGTATGATGTATAATAAAATAAAGAAATAGTAGAAAAAAGAAAAATCAGCCAGTATCTCAAATAGCTACCGGGTTAACAGATTTTTATATTTATCTTGTTAATAGTTTAATACTCTCTTGTAATGATTATCATTACCGATATAGGGCGTTTTACTTATTAAACATTCTTTATATACATTATTAATGTCTAATTAGTTATGTAAAATAAAAACGAAGAATCATGATTTTTTTCTTGCAAAACATGGTATGGTAGTGACATTTATAGACTGTTGTGGTAATGATATCTATAAGGTCTTGTTTAAAAATAAATCAAAAACATGTTTGAAATGAATGCATCATCATGTGATTTGCTGTGTTATTCTGTGTTGCAGTGCATTTCATTCAGAACCAGTCCTCCGTTTTGCTCCTGAAGGTCTTTGACTTCCTCCCGCAATCTTTCTCTCGCATGACATTTTGAAGTGTGATTTTTTCCTGTGAAAAGTAACCTTGGTTACCAACATTCCCCTGTCAGTGTTTAATAGTTCAGTCTGGCAGCTAACATGTGATTATGTTGTGTTTAAACGTGTGTGTGTGTGTGTGTGAGACTCTGTGGCGGCCGGCGTGTCATTGTCGAGTTTGCTTGTGTGTTTTACTCCATTGCCTTTTGCATAGTAAAAGGGCCAGAAGCAATCAGGGCGGTGTATTTTTGATTGATGGCACAATCGCATTGCACAAAAGACTTCATTACCATTGGCCACACAATTACTAACACGCAATCATGAATACATGCAGGTTAGTGACTCGGGCTGGAGTCTCGGAGGCTGTTTTACACAGGACGGTAGTTATCACAAAGTCACCAGAAATTAAGGAGGTGCTTTATCAGAGAGCCACGGCTGTATGGAGGTTGTGTGGGTCGACTTTAGTTTATTGCATTCACTTCAAAGCAGCAAAACAAACTGTGAGCCAAACACATAGTTTTTCTATTTCTGGCCTTCGCTCTTCTATACGGGAGGGGAAAATACATTTCATAATTAGATGTTCAAAGTTTTCTTTTTCGCTTTGTGTAACAGCAATATATGGGTCAGCTGCTGCCAATTTCACGAACTTCAAATGAAAAATCAGCATGTCCCAAGACTATTGCTTTTTATTGTTATGTTTCCCTTAAGATTTTCCTCTGGTTTAGCATGAAATGAACTATAAATAAACAACCATTTGAATGTTCTTCTTCTCTCTTTTTTCTTGTCTTATGAAGTAAATGACTATGAATAGATGCCTGGAGAGCGAGTGGAATTGTCCAGAATCCCGAGGCAGATATAGGTTGATGCATGTTCTCATTAGGTTGATGGCTGCATGTTATTCGGAGTGTCACTGTAATCATTATGAATTATAATAATCTGACTTATGAGTCATCATATTATTAACATCCCTGAGCAGCGCTTATTGTTATCTCGGCACTGAAAAATAATTAATGAGTTCCTATTTCTACAGCCTAGGGCTTTGAGCTTTAGGGGGACTGGGATGCTGGGATCGTGTGTGTGTGTAGTCTGCACAGATTTACAGAGGCATTTCAGATGGCACAAAATCAGGTGCACGCAACCTTCCTTTCAAGCATTCCAGCCCAGGCAACAAAGAGAGAATACGTCTACGTGATGAGAATTACACAACGCCAGCGTCAAGAACTCATGGAATATACATACACACACGCTCAAAGAGAACTACACACACAGCTGCACACTCTCCCACTCGCACCCGGCCACTTGTATATGCGCACACAGTCTATACACAGCCCCCTTTAAACCCCTCACACACACACTCGGCCCGTCAGCGTTGGTACTGGCACTATGGACGTGATAATTGTAATAAAGGCTGCCAGTAATGGGTTGTGCGGCGCGCGGCTGCTCTGGCCGGGCGCTCCGTCTCTTTTGTTATGCTAATGCATAGTGATTAGAGGCCTTCTGCAGAGCTGCACTGCCTAATCTGACTGCTCCCGAGAGGAGGGGGGGGTTCGACACACACTGGGGATATTACGCACGGGGCACGGGGTCATCTGCCTCCAACATCATCTTACCTACCATTTATATTCTTCGATAATGAACACCAAACAGCTATGCATGGGAAAACAGGCTTTTGTCATTTTTTTTGTCGTGATGTTTAAAGCACAAATGTACATATATTGAACGTTTAGTGAGTTTACGGTGTATGTGGAAATCCAAATTCTGTGTTGGAGCATCATGGAGATGTTTGTTATTTAGGGATGTCAATAGATCGAAGTAATGAGTAATTTTAGGATTCTTGACTTGTTTTTTTATGACTTTCTGACATGTGACTTGTATGTTTTTTCCTGAAAGTTGTTTTAATAGCATTTATTGAAGTGTACATGATTTCAGCTGTTATCATTTTCTTATTTCTGCCGAAAGAGTTTTCTCTAAAACTTCACACTCCTAGGTCAGCAAACTCTGAACATGCTGTGTGATCCAACAATAAAAAATGTTACTTGGCTAATTTTCTGATTGGGTAAAAGTGCATTAGCTCCTCCCCCAGCTACAGTATGTTTTTCACCTATTTTTGTGAAATGTAGAAACATTTAGCTACGCATTTGTGGTGCGTCCCAATGTGAAGGCTGCACACTTCGAAGGCTGCATACATCATTGAGGTTTATTATTTAAAGGAACAATACTTGATTATTTGTATGATTTATTGAAAGAAATGCAATATAACATACAAAACTGTTTCTTCAGAGGTGTATAAAGACTGTACGTAATGAACAGTTATGTTTTTATTACCTTAGAATAACCCCGTTTTATCTACATAGACTCGGGCCTATATATGTGGAGTTTTCCATGTTGCGCGGCCATGTTTGGTTACAGCAGCCCTAAGCGGACAAACAGCTCACAGAGCGCATTTAGTAATTCGTAGAGGCAGCTTGCGTCATCACGGAGTTGAAAACCACGAAGAAGTTAGTCAGTCGTAGTACGAAGAGAAGGAGGAGTAGTCGTCGTCATCGTCATCTAGCTGAAGCATAGATCGTTCTGTTTTTAGAAGTTTTGATACAATGGAAGACCATACGTATTGTGCACAAGAGCCAACAGAGCGCGAATCTTCGTCGGCAAAGCGCAAATGTGACAAATTAGAGACAAACGATGGCAGAAATCCAGGATAAACATCGGTGTAGATATTACCAGATGAAGGACAAATGTTTTCAACGCGAGGTTGCCTGTTTTCTGCTGGGCTTAACTTTTGTGAAAGTGAAACCAGTTTTTTGGTAACGTTAGCATTTGATACAAATGGGCATATAACCTACGAGAGACGAACGTTTTTCCTTATAAGTGTAGAAATAATGTAACTGCATTGTAATTTCACGTGAAGTAACATGACAGTGTGACTAGAATCACAGCCGCTGTCTCAGTGGCGACATGTTTTTTTTACTGTTGCGTCCACCGTCGTATTTCGAAAAGGAGAGATGAGCAAATGACTGAAAGATGTATTGCAAATATATACTGAAACGCTAGTGGCCGCTAAAAATCCAAAACTGCGCCTTTAAAGTGATAGTTCACCCAAAAATGAAAATTGGGTTACACTTTATTTTAATGTGACCGTTTTACAGTGTAATTAGACTTTTAAGTACTGAGTAATAATAATTGATTATATGTAATATAGGGTTAGGATTAGGGTGTGGTTTAGGGTTAGTTACATGTAATTATGCACAATTTATAGTATATACAGGCCGACTATACTATACTACCTACTATAAATACATAGCAAATAACATATCAGAATAAGCTTTATTCGCCAAGTGTGAACACACAAGGGACTTGTTCTGGTTACAGGAGCTCCTAAAGCATATACACGAGAAATAGAAAAGAATATATGAGGCTAAGAGAATACAATTATAAATAATATTAAAGGTGCTGTCTAGTTATGTGCAAGTGTGCCTAGTAAATACTGTATATTACAACTGTATTTATATAAAGTGTATGAGTAAAGATATTGCACTGATATATATTTACATTTACATTTACGGATTTGGCAGACGCTTTTATCCAAAGCGTGACACAAATGTATAGTACAATGCAATCTAAGTATGTGCAATCCCTGTGTCAGGGTGCGGGGAAGATGGATGAGCACACCAAAGAGGTTGATGGGAAAAAGGTATTTCCAAAAACTCAGGTATATCAAATGCAAGTAAGTATTTCAAAATCAGGTATTTCCAAAAAAGGGTAACTATTCCAACAAACACAAGTATTTCCAAAAATTGGTAGTATTCCAAAAACAGGTGATGCCCAAAAAACCCAGGTGTATCCAAAAACAGGTAAGTATTTCAAAAAACAGGTACTTCCAACAGTGAGTAAATACTAAAAACAGTGAGTAAACACTAACCACTGAGCCACAGGAAAACCACATGGACACATTAAAATAAAGTGTTGCCGAAGATTCTGCCGTCATTTACTCACCCTCTTGTCATTTCATACATGTATTATTTGTTTTCTACCTTAGAACACAAAAGAATATATTTTGAAGAATGTTGAACTGGCACCCATTGACTTGCATTGGTTTTGCAATAGGTGCTGCTGCTGCTTGGTTACCAACATTCTTCAGTGTTTTGTAAAAGAAAGAAAGTCATACAGGTTTGAAATGTTATGTAAATGACAACAGAATTTTCATTTTTGGGTGAACTATCACTTTAAGGTTTTATTTTAGATTTATATTTCAAGGTAAAAAACGAAACTACAGTGATTACGTCTTTTGAGGATACATTCTTTTTACTCAGATAAGACAGCCTTGATGATGTATGCAGCTTTCGAATGAGACCTTTGAAGTGTGCAGCCTTCACAGTGGAACACACCCTTGAAATTGAGCTACTGAACTTTTTACAAAAAAAATGGATGTTGAATATGCACATTCATTGAGTTTAACTGCATTGCACGTTTAACAAGTAAACTCATAAGTAACTTTTGACAGCTTTCATTTTATTACAGTGGATTTATTTGCCTCCAGCGTAACTCTCAGACCTAAGCTGGTATGGTTTCTGTCCTGACACCTGAATGACTACATTTCCATCAGACAGGGTTTCCCTGTCAGAACTGAACGGCTGTGGGGATTTAAGACTCAGGGCTGGAGGCTGCAGGCCAGGCCAAAGCAAACACACACGGTTATTGTTGGAGCAGCTGGCTCACCCGGCCTGGACTCCCTGTGTTCTGCCAAGAGCAACCAGCTTCAAGCTGCACTGTGTCCTGCCTCTAAGCTCAGCGCAGCGAGAGTTTACATATTGGATGTGTGTTTGTGTTTTTTCAATATTTGAAGCAATATACCTTTCTCTTTCTTTTTAAATCAAGCTATGAAACTCCTGTAGCCCAATTGTAGACTACTGTGGTTTTTATACCCCAAAAACAACAAAATCTACCTTGAATGCAGGATTTAGAAGTTATATGTGTGGGTGTATTTTGATTTGTTTGTATGTGTACTGTACATTTCGAAATTATTGTATTACTGGTTTATTGATCTTTTGATTTTTGGAGCTTCTATCTATCCTTAAATTGAATGTGATCGACTTGTACATCATAGCAAGAAACAACACCTATAAACAGAACACTTCTACCGTAAAAAAACATTTTAGGTTCAGCAATGACCTTTGCCCCTAAATCTGACCCTAACTGTGGTCCGCTGTCAACACTACTCCAGTTTTCCAGTAACAATCCCTGTGTGCCTTTGCAATGTTTGACTGCGCTTTGTCTCTCCACACGACCTACCGCTCCAAGTCCTTTGATAGATTGTGACTATTCGAATTTTGTTCCTCGTCTTCATCTCTTACAGACTATAATATAAAACCTTCATTTTCATCAGCCTACATGCCTTTTCAAATAAGCCTTCCAACACAGTGAAAGAGGGAAGAGAGGTGCAAAAGGGGGTGGGGGACCTTACCAAAAAAAAGCACTATTTTGCCAGACGGTCCCTTTGGCAAACATGCATTAAGTTGATTTCAATGGACCAGATGCTCCCTTCCTCTCAAAGCAATTTGGATGCATAGAGCTTTGCTGGCCTTGCTGGAGACTAGACTCTGTGCTTTTGATTTGTAAGTGGCTTAAATTGAGACTCGCATTCAAATGTATGCGCATGGAGTGGCCTTGTATCGCAGTCTGTGAGTTTTATACTGTGGGCTCCTTATTTTCACCCAGACAAAACCCAGTAGAGGTTTTTTCACAGAGCCAAATATAGTAAAGTGGAGAGACATTGGCTTTGATTTTACGCTTATCACACATTGTGTTAGTTTCTTTTATTTTTTTCCCAGTATGTTTGTGAGATACATTTTCTTTGGGATCTAGTGGTATTTGAAACAAATGTCATTAGTACATTTGTTGGTGAACTAAATAGCTAAATTTTGCTTTTGGAATTGGCTGTATTATCTCACAGTATCATCTCACAGTATCAGCACCGGGGGATATAAAATACATAGGATTTCTGTTAAACATGGACAATACCGCAGGCCTCACAACACCAGAGGCGAGTTAAGGCGTAAATGGACTGTATTGGTGCATTCACAGAACCATAAATCCAGTCATGTGCGCTCTGATGGTGAACATTAATGAGTAGCATTTACTACAATATACTCCTGCTTTCCTGCAAACACATTTTCCACTCTTTAGCTTATTTACTGTAAATGTGCATTGTGCAATTCGTGCAAGTTGCATTTTCCGCATAATTAGCCATATATATGTAGTTTCATTGCCATAACATTCACATTTAAGCATTTAAGCATTTAGAAGACATGTTTATCCAAAGCGACTTACAGGAGTGAGGAAAACAATGACGTGATTCATCATACGGAGAGAATAAACATTTAAGATTGATATAACTGTGATTTTTTTTTTATCAACCGGCAACATCATGAATGTATGTGTGAGAGAGAGCAAAGGAGTGCAGTTTAACAAAGTAAATTCCCACAAACTTCAAACCTTCACTGAAAAACGGAGATTTGCTACTTTTACAACATAAATTATAAATAATTTCTGTCTTGAGACCTGTTAGACTTGTGGCTATTAAGAACACTTCTGGGTTGCACTGGAAGAACATCTATAATATGTTTATTAAATAATCATTATACCAGGAAACTTTAAACGTTAAATAATCTTTAAATAGTGTAAAGTAGGCTTGGTACATGGTTTTTGATGAAAAAGATAACTAAATGCTACCTTTCTTTCTGTAGTCAATGTTTTAAAATAAAAGCAGTTGTTCACTCTTTGCTTTTTGTTTCAGGCTCGAAAAAATTTATATATATATCCGTTATTTACTTTCAGTGTTAAAGAATGATCAGTTATCGTTATTGGTCAAAATTTACATATTGATGCATCCCTAGTTAAAATAGAATTGTTTAAACCGGGCAGAGGATTTCCAGTTCCCAGCATGCTTTGCATAAGACTGCATTTTGAGTTAATTTTTTACATTAAAAAATTGCACATTTTAGTTGTTTGAATAAATGACAAAATACCCACAATGGCCTTGTGTTTTCTTATTATTATTTCTTTTTACTAATAATGTTGTCATTTATAATCAAATGAATTGATTACAGATCCATTGTTTCACTTTTTAGGAAAATCGACCTACAAATGACTCACTTAAAGTTGACTGTGTCCATACTTGAATGCAGGAAAGGATGATCCCCATTACATTTAAGCGCGTATGTTTAAAAGTTTTATATGAGCATCACTGCTGTTTCAACTTTTCTTCAAAGTCTAAGTCACTTCCAATATCCCCATTTCATGAACCAGATTCATGCTACTGGATTAAAGTTCTTTTCTGAACATAATCACCAGCGATAGGTTTCTTCTGTTATATTTACCTATAGCTTCCCTCGGCTCTGGTGTGATGTGTTGGCTTGTGTACGGGATTTTCTCAAACCAGTGTCCAAACATGGTGCCTGATGGGAATTCTGTGTGCTGAGAAAATTAAATGACAGAGATCCAAGTGAAAAGGTGGTTCATTCCTCTGGGACAGGGATCTGTACTAATTGTCTAGAGATTTCCCAAAGGAATAAAGCACTTCCCGCCTGTATGTATTTAAGCCAAGTCGCGTTAATACATATAGTTCTTGTATTAACGCTATTAAGGATCAGAACAAATTATAAATAGTGGCGTTTTCCAAAATGCAGTCAAATGCTGCTTTTGTTGTCCACAGAAATGGCACTGAAACCACGGTCAAAACAAAGCCTAAGGTAAAGACTCATTCACGCTCTGTTAAACTCTGAGAGGCAGGCGTGTGAAATGTGACTATGCCCCCCGCTCGGGGTAATTATGAAGGGCTGGAAGACAACAGGTTGAGAGACGAGGTCAAACTCACGTGAGAGGATAAATGCAAGGCTCTCACTCTGAGAGACAGCAGAAAGCGTCACGCGACAGCGGCATATGTCAAATGATCAAATTACCGCCTTGTGCGGGGACGAGGACGAGAGACGGCACTGCTGGAGAGGTCAATGAAGATGATGGCATGACATGTTTTTTACTTTGCATATGCATGCAGCAGGTGTTCACGGCCTTTATAGTCTTGACATTTACACCGGAGGCCAGAGGTAATTGCCATCTTTTGTACTCAGGAACGTCTTTAACTACACGATAGTTTTATGAGTCATTGTTTAGCTAACTTATTTCAGGTTACACTTTGTGGCTTTGTTCTATAACCTAGTGAGGTGTCGTGCTGCTGAAGTACACATTCTGCTGAAGAATAGGAAGATAAAACCAGTTCAAGCTGGTTTTGATGGTATTCCAGCCTGGTTAAGCTGGTGCACAAATACGGCACTTCTCAATAAAGACTCAACTATTGATTTCAATAGATTAGAGCTATTCAGGTCAAGTATTCAGAAGGGTCACCATCTTGCTGAATTTAGTTCAGATCCTAACCAAACACACCAGAACTGGTTAATTCTTCAGGATTATTTCACAGTTATAAGCAGGGAGTGAGAAGCAAACTAAATTGGAACAAAATGCTTTACCCCACAAGAGAGAAAAAACTCTTTCTATGAAGCCCATGCTTGTATTAAATTGTAACCGCGTTTATAATCATTTATAACCAAGTTGTAGTGCTCTATGACTATATTTAGACAGACACATCAAGAATTATACCCCTTTATAATAACAGTTATAATAATGTTGTTTCTTATGGTATTAGTAGTTATATGTGACTAAAGAGAAAAAAATCCACATTGCATTTGCGCCTATTTGTGCGCCCATGGGCGTGCTGGTCTGAAAACAAGGTGTGTTCAGGCATTGCTATTCTGAGGACTATATAGTATTTGTTTTTTTGGTTATTTAAAGAGCACGTCGTAATAGAACGTGCGTTCGCTCTGTTTATTACACACGGAGGAACGCGCAGCAGCCCACAAACAAACCAAATATTAAATACAAAAGACTACAATGTAAAAGATTATTATTGTGTACATAAAAATTCTAAATAAATGATTCAACGATTCAATATAAGCATGGGCTTCATAGAAAGTGTTACCAAAATATTTTTTTGCACTTTTGTGCTGAATGCATAGATATTACTGTTGTATTGCCTAAAAGTGAATATGAACTTGTTTTCTTTGCCGTATTTGAGGTCTGAAAAAACACAGAGCATCTTTTCTGTTATTTTATAACAGAACACATACATATAGTAAATTCAGAAAAACTGAGTGTACTTAATATTTCCGTGGCTGTATATATTATTGTTTCCATTTAATATTGAATGGAATGCCTGTATTATTATAATGAACATTTATCTGCTCTATAATCAACATCTGCCATCTTGTATTAACTTGAAATGCATTCTGGGATTGTCTTTTCCATGAATGTTACATGCAGTGCTTAAAATGTTGCCAAAATAAAGTATCATCGAAGGCAGCATAAGGTTACTCTCCACCTTTTGGAACAGACTTCAAGACAAAAGAATGCCTTAAAATTCTGTCTCACTTGTTTTTTAAAACAGAGTTTATAACTTTCCAACATCTTCCCTTTTTTCAAATGACCCCTGGTTTGTTTATTTTTAGACATTTCCAGAAATCAGCCTTGTTTTAGAACCAGGACTGACTATCTTCTGAACCACAGCGTGACATAATGCCCCTCATATATGACTAAAACCCCAAATGCTCTCGCTCTGGGATTATGGGAGCAGTAAGTCAATGTCTGGCATCTCAACTAAAGCCTCTTATTTTAAGAGTCCAGTGAGGCAGAGGTGTAACTATGGCTTTCTGAGTGTTTTATACATCGCCTTTTAAAAGTGCCTCTGGGTGCAGTCAACAACAGGCAATAATGAACTTTCTGACAGCGTCTGAAAATGTGTTGCCATGAACACGTTGTTTAGTAACTAATCCTGAAGCCAATGTAGTTTAATATGGCATGTGTATTGGTTGTTTTCAACTGACGCCTGACTACTGGCTGTCACAGACTCTTTGATTTACTCGTGTAATATACCTCAGAGACGCACACACATCCTGCCGCATAGCTGAGATGACATTAATGATGAAGAGGATGATGTTGATAAGGCTTCAGCTACATGCCAGCATGTGATAGATGCGAAGAATGAATATATAATGAACGGACTGTACATACACATATGTACTAAGTATAAATTCATAAGTAGACATCCATTTTTTCTCTCTCTGTGCTTAGATATGTTTATGCTTTCAATAGACATCAGTTTGCAAATGAAGAGCTTTTAAGAAAATGAAATATTTTGAAGCTTACTGTTTGTATCTGTGTGTTGACATCAGTCATAGATTTCTTCTGTTATGACATTTTAATTGAAAAGTACTATTAACAGCAAGATTGAGCTTAGAGCTGATTCATTTTTTGTTCTTCTAAGCTGTTAATTTCTCTAAGGTGCTTTTAGTTAAGGAAATACATTTTCCCTATCACATGTGAGCAGTAACAGTAAATAAAACAACACTAAGTTCATTAACAGTCACCTGTTCCATTTCAATCTGTTACAGAATTTATTTTTATTGTTGATGCAAATAGTTTATATACTTGCATTAAACTTACTTTTAGACTTTGTTACACTGTACTATTTTAAATTTTATTTACATAGTGTCTTTCACATTTTTGCATTGTTGCAAATCAGCTTTACATAGAATTAGGCAGTGTTCATAAAATAAATACTATGTGGGATTGTCAACCCAATATATCAAACCAATATCAGTAAAAATACAGCCGTGAAAATAATGAAGAGACCGTTTCAAAGCATCATTTCAGTTTTTCTGAATTTACTATTCATAGGTAGGTGTTCAGGTCAAATTATCGGTCTTGTTTTATTCCGTGAACTAAAAAAAATTATATTTTTACCAAATTAAAAAAAAAAAAAAAAAAAAATGAGACCTGGAGAAACAGGTAAAAATAAAATTTTTCAGACCTCAACTACTGCAAAGAAACAAGTTCATATTCACTTTTAAGCAATTTAACAATAATATTTGTGCATGTACTTAGGAAAAGTTCAAACATAATTTTTTGTGATAATCTTAAAGTGTTATTTATTTGTTTTTAATATCAAAAGGAGCATGACTTTTTTTAAATTTGAGTTCATTCAACTTAAGAAATATTCGTTTGTTAAGCGCTGGTTACTTCTTTTTTAAAGTTAAAACAACATTTCTTTTTTACAGTGAAAGGAGGAACTTGTGGGTTGTCATAGTTTTGCACTGTAAATAAATTACTCTTTGTTTTTTGGCCAAGTTTGGTAGAAGCAAAAAAATCTGATATTTCGAACTTCTTTGCCATCTAGTGTTTTTCCAGCAGCCCATCTCATGGTTCTGATTAGCCGTGTGTTTGTAGCCCGGGGCAGAAGCATACCTTCCTTGTCTGTCTCTAGCTCATCCAAGCCCATTTGACAGATCTTACGTTTCCTCACGAAGCACCTAAAGGCATAGCGAGAAGAACGAGGCTACCTTTGATAAGGGTGATCAAGACTGGCGTTCCCATGCCGACAGGTTTCACCAACATGAGAGATGCGGGGGGATTCGTGCACCCATTACCCACAAGGCCGCTCGGTTGATGGGGCCCAATCTGAGGATGTTGAGAGCACGAATGGGTCGACGGGAGGTGAAGGGGGTTGGAAAACGGTGCATGAGCCAGGGGGGGACTGTGAGGATGAAAGGTATTGAGGCATAAAAGAGGAGAAGAGGTGAGCGGGAGGAAAATGAGTAAAAAGCACAAAAAAGAACAAAAAGAGAGGAGTGATACAGAGAAGATGAAGTGCACATCCGACTTGAAAAGCTGTCACGAGTGCAGATGAACTGAAACGACAGCTCTTACGCACCCCCGCTACGTGCTGTACAGACGGCTTGAGAAACATCATTGTACATAAGCGCTCTAGACGTATAGATGTTGATATATGCTGTATAAAAGGATGGAGAGAAATTGGGCTGTCCGGTCTGTAATTGCAGCCTTAAAATATTGGCCTCATAAAACAGACAGTCAGACGATTCTTTCATTGACCTGAAAAATTGAAAGCGCAAACTGGTTTATAAATGCAATATAACTTTACTTTTGTGTCCCTGAGAAGCCAAGTGGTTTGGTATTAAAGGAATAGTTCACCCAAAAACTGCCTTTTCAATATATAGGAAGTAATTGAGGACGGGGCTGTCAAAGTCCAAAAGACAAAATGCTAAATTAAAAACTGATAAAAGAGACTCATCTCACTCATGTTTCAGTCAAAGTCATATGATAGCAGAACAGATTGAAATTTAGGATGTTATTTACGGAACATCATAACAATTACTTTAGTTTTTTCTGGCATTTTCATTAGTCCATAAGAGAAGAAGTGATTTAAATATAATCAGTTATTCAGCTTACAAAACTGTCTGAATGATGCTGTGGTCACACTACACTCTTACAAATAAAGGTTCTTCACGATGCCATAGGAGAACTTTTTTGTTTTTTGTCTGACCCTTTAACATACATTTACATTACATTTACATTTATGCATTTGGCAGACGCTTTTATCCAAAGCGACTTACATTACATTGTACTATACATTTGTACATTTTGTATAGTAAGCAAGTGGGGGTTAGGTGCCTTGCTCAAGGGCACCTCAGCCGTTACCCGCCAGACCTGAGAATCGAACCAGCAACCTTCTGGTCATGAGTCCAACTCTCTAACCACTGGACCACGACTGCCACAACTACATACAAAAAAAGTTGTTCAGATTATAAAAAGGTAAGAAAGAGATGGTTCTTTAAATAACCTCTGGCTGAATTGTTCTGTGTGGTACCAAAAATGGTTTGTCTATGAAGCGCTGTGAAGAACCTTTGATAGCATCTTCATTTTAAGAGTGTAGACTTGTCGTTTCATTGACTTACATTCATACTCTTTCATTCCAAAGGTCATGTTTAGTGAACTCTGACCTGTGAATTTGTATCACGTGAGGCTGTGTGACCAATAGAAGATTGATACAGTACAGTGCAGCCTTTTCATGTGATGGAAACACTTTTTTTAATTATTATTTTAATTTAGTTTTTCTCTAAAACAGAAGGTGCATGCAACCTAAAATAAACTAACAAAATCACACAGAGAAATAAAAACATTTAGAGGAACACTCCACTATTTTTGGAAATAGGCTCATTCTCCAACTCCCCCAGAGTTAATAAGTTGTGTTTTTATTTTTTTGGAATCTATTCAGCCGATCTCCGGGTCTGGCGATAGCACTTTTAGCATAGCTTAGCATAGATCATTGAATCCAATTAAACCAGTAGCATCGTATTCAAAAACGACCAAAGTCCTATTTAAAACTTGACTCTTCTGTAGTTATATTGTGTGCTAAGACCGGCGGAATATGAACAGTTGCGATTTTCTAGTGTGATATGATTAGGAACTATACTCCCATTCCGGCGTAATAATCAAGGAAGTTTGCTTCTGTAACATGGCCTCAGTGATATCACAGACCTGTATAAATTGTGTTGTTCTGCTGAACACAGGGAAATATATTTGAAAGAATGTTTGTAACCAAACAGTTTTGGGGCACTATTGACTACCATAGTAGGAAAAAAACACTATTATAGTCCCAGAGCTATTTGATGTCCCACATTCTTCAAAATATCTTCTTTTGTCTTCAGTAGAGTAATGTATACAGGTTTTGAACGTGAGTAAATGATGACAGAAGTTTCATTTTTGAGTGAACTGTTGACAAATAAGAGAGCATTTAACATGTTGCAACTTGTAAAGCATATTTATAAACATTTTACAGAAGACCGATTTTCGCTTTTGGATGAATTCTTCCCTTAAGTCTAGTAACCAAAGGTCATTGGTTTAATCTCTAGTATGTACAACCTCTGAGCACATAAAGATCTGGAGAGATCCCTATTAGCAGTGCACTTAACCTCAGGTTGCTCTGTAGGGACAGTCACTGCAGTTAACGCATGTTAAGTTGCAGAGGATAAAAACATCTGCTTAGGATCCAAGGCAACTTTACTTACATACCGTTCTCTTAACAGAGAGCGTTTGCACACATTACATTCTCATCGGGTGCACTCGAAGGGCCATAACATAATGACCAGAAACAAGACAGATATAGTGAAGTGACCAGAAAAAGCAGCGCTTTACACAACTCATTAAACTTGTTCTTGGAGCTCTCTTGTTTTTTCATTATTCCCCAATTTACAATTCATCTTTGTGTCTTGACTCAGGAAGAACAATTTGAGCTGGAATGATTTTCACACAGAGACGTGTCAGGCGAGTTATTCCTGGCGATTCTGAAGCAATCTGTCTCTTATGATTGTACCATCATTCCAATGTGAGTTCATGGGTTCCGCTTTGACATGTTTTGCTATCCCCAGGCTGAAAAGCCAGCGATAAGCCTGCGTTACTGTGCTCTATATGATCCCAGGGGTAATGTTTGGCCAATGTTCTGTCACTGTTCTCTGCAGTTTTATCGGATACACCATGAACACTGTCCAATTTCCACTCTCACTAAGATTTGTGCGCCATTTAGTGACATGTTCACGAAGGTAAGCTATGTGCCAATTTACCACTAATGTGCCGCCCGTATAGGACATCTTGTCATGTGCAATGTAAAGTTATATATTATTCCTTCTATAGGTCTTAAAATGGGATATTTGAAAAAATAGTGGGCCTGGTAGGGTGTCATTTATTATACAAATAAGTATGTTATTTCTTTGTCTCCCCAAAACCCAAATCTTTTCACGTTTTTTTGTGATAATCTTGAACATATGAAGAAATGCCTTTCGTTTAAAATAATAATGTGGCTTTTAATTTTCAAAAAAATATATTTTTGAAGGACAAAAAGGCATTTACTCATATAAATTTGTGTATCATTGTGCACTTTCAAAGGTTTAGTTTAGTTATTTATGTAATATAGTTTACTACTAATCAATAGTAAAATAAAATATATACATTATACTTTAATAGTGTATTAAATATTATATCTTGTTTATGTATTTTATTTACAAAAGTGGTACATGGCCATGAAATGCTTTACTGTAATGCTTAGATTGTGATAGATACAACATATAAATAATAATAAATGCTGCATTAACGGCTTTTTTATGGGCTGCTATACGTACTGTAGGTCATGTGCCATAGTGAAACAGACGCAGTTTGTTTGTGAACTAGTGTTGCCAAGTCTGCTGTTTTCCTGTAAAATTGGGCTACTTTTAAACTGCTTCTGTAGGTTGTTTGGGTTAAAGGTGGAAGGATCTTACGATCATTTTAAATGAGGTAAAAGTTACTGATGTTTGGACTAGGGTCATTAGACTAGTTTTGAATGGGCATTGAGCTGGTTTGCTACGCATATCTGGCAACCCTGCCAAGTCGGTTCATGAACACTTGATCAATGCTGCATCCCAGTTCGCCTACTTATACTATGCCCTTAAAAGTATGTACTGTTTTTGCGCATATGCACGCACTTGGACATACTAACACAGAACGGAAATGCTGCTGTTGCCTAGACGACACTGTGATGGTTAACAGACACAATCATCAAAATACAGTCCTTTCTTTGCATTAAAGTACTTAAGTATTTATTCATTATTTCTTATGCAATATTTACTGTATAGTTTTTATTCATTTAGTGAAGCATCTCTTAATAAATTAATTTTATTGATGTAGTGTAGCGTCACTAAACTCCGCCTACTCGTGATGAGTTGTGGGTAATATTAGCCGTTAGAGTGTGCATTATTCTGAACTTCAAATTTCTTCCAGAAGTAGTAGACCATACAGGAATCTTTGCAATATTCTTTTCAACATACTATGATTTAGGACATACTAATTCTTATGGCTTTTATCTTTCCTGTAGCTCAGTAGTTAGATGGCTTCAGTTTATACATGAAAGAGTCTGACTAATCTGCACAATGCACTGTACGTGCTTGTTCATGATAAACTTTGCGTGCTTGGCGCACTTCAACACAACTCTTCTTTACCGGTGAATCATCTTAACGCCTCTGATTGGCCAGTATATTCATACAATGATCTGTGATTGGCTGAAATGCTCAGCCCTGTAGCAGATCAAAATGTAACGCTGTCATTTGTTCATTTTCACCTAATCTTATTTAGATTGCATCTGTCGTATTTTATATTATGCAGGGGCTGTTTTTGCCTTTTATCTTGAATTTTTTATCTTGAAGCCTAATTTCCGACCCTGATGTAAACAATGTATGTTGGGAACCGATCTCTCTTATCGAATTCTCTCTTAATGGAGCCTAATGTTAACTTGAATAATGAAAAGTTGTTTAGGAATTCTAAACCCAAGGCTAGAGTGAAACTTATTTAAAGTACGACGTTTCCTCTTTGTGTATTTCTAAAGTTTGTATGAAGTAATGTTGTTATTTTATGGTTCAACAAAAAAACTTGCTACGAGTCTGACATGAAATGGCTAGCAAGCATCCACGTTTCAATATTACAAATATTACAATAAGTGACTCAATTGACTCGCTCATGTGCGGTGACATCACGTGCAAGCGTTGCCACCGAATGTCAAAATAAAAGCTCTGTTCAATGAGAGGTGAAATCAGATGTCAATCAACATAAGTAGCGAATCAAATTTTGGGGTGGCACCCAGGGTGGCCAATTGATCTCTGGCTCCGCCACTGGTTCTGGGTGGTTGTCAAGAGTTCACTCCCAACTGTCTGTGATATCAAGGTCTCTACATTTGACTATAGAAACTTTTCTGTTGTGTTATCTGCCAGGTAAAACAAGTCACAATGGAAAGCTCATTAGGAATGAAAATCACAGAGATGGAACAGTTGTAGTTTATTATAAAGTTCCTAACAACTTCAAGGTCACATGTTCTTCTTTCGCATCACTGGTCTTCTACTGTTTGACCTTGTAGGGAGGCGTCTGAGCTGGAACAGGTTTGGAGAACCCAGTGAAGCTTCCCGGTGTGCTCTTTAATTAAAGACCACCATTAACAGGATTACTCGCTGTAGGTACCCAGCGTGCCCGTCTAACACCGTATGGACCTTATCTGGTTCATTTGCAAAGGTCCACCTGAACACGGCATCTTCAGCCATGCGTGGACATTGTGCGGGATCTGCCGAGAGAGGGAAGGGTGAACTTTTAACAATAAAGCAGATGGAGAGATACAGAGCGAAAACAAGAGTTGGACTGATGATCTGTGACAGAAGAAGCGAGAGATGGGATGGAGGGGTCGAGAGGGAAAGTGAAGGTCGGAGAAGAAGAGTGAGGCAGAAGGAAAGAGAGCGGGCCAGGGAGTGAGCGAGACAGCCAATCGTAGAAAAGGGCCAGATTGCATCCTATTGCATCAGTCCTGAGTAACGAGATTGGGAGACGCCAGGCTTAGGTGCACAAATAGGTTTTCGCGCCGACTGTGTGCAGAGGAACAGAGAGGGAAGGGGGGAGAAGATGAAGATGCATCTCTCGCTGTGACGTTAACGGATCTTCAGTCTGTAATCGCGTCCTAACGTTTCTAGCCCTCAATAATCCCCAGCGTTCACTCATTATGTTTTACCCATCAGCAGCTCTCGGACGGAAGACCAATTAATTGATGAATAGAAGAGAAAGACACTCGAAGAAAAGCAAATCATTTCAGCCTCCGTGCACTCGGTAAATAAGGCCATCAGGAATGTCAAAGACGAGTACAGCTATGTTGTCAGACAAAAGATGCAGAGAAGTTCAGGCTTAAAGAGCTGCTGTGAGGTTGGCGTTTGTGCCGAATTAGGCAAAAGGACAATATTGACAGTACAATGTTTAAAAAAGAGATTCAGCTACACTGTAAATACGGTGTGGTCACGTGTGTGTTGGTTATTATAAAACAGACTAAAAATTGAAGAAATTAGTTCAATTTGGATCCATTGTAAAGAGTCAACAAATTAAAGTTGCATTGCTGAATTATATTGCTGGGTGAAATAATCCCAAATTTTGGGTTAGAAGAAGAACTGTTACTTGGCTAAACTGAAATGACTTGAATTACACGACCCATTCAACAAATAGTTAATTTAATGCAATTATTATACAATAAAATATATATTAAAAATAATATGAATGCAAATTAAATAAAATATAAATAGTTCAACAAGCACAGATCGGAAGTTAACTTCAGGCCAGACGCGTATGTCTGATGAAACCATCTATAGAAAGTATTAAACTGGATTATGCAAATATTTTGATCGTTTTAGTATATATTTTTCATATGTGTATTTTTCATTTAAATACCAATACTGTGAAATATACAAACAGACTACAGACTAATCCGTGATATGAGATTTTGAGTATGCCTTTGCACTGAATGATGTGCCGTGTTGAAGGTTTGAGTTTCTTTATTGAATAAAAACGGTTAGCAGCATAGATTTTCTGTTCTAAGAAGCATTACATCTCCTGTAATATGATTTGAATAGCAGCCATATTCGGTTATAAAGCCAACGGAAAAATAAATCTGCTTTACAGTACGTGGTGTTATTTCTGTCTCTTTCAGATCATATCTGCCTAATCCCTAGCAACAACAGTGGTTGCCGAAGTGTTGCAACATCCCTCATCAATTAAAAAAACACTTCTTGTCACTTTTTATAAGCTGGCTGAAATTACGTAAACATGCACCATTAGACTAAAAGCTGCCAAAGAGCCTATTACATTACCCCAGCCCCGGTGCCCCCCCATCATATTGATCCATTATAAATATACCGCAGCATATTGGGACACAAACCCAGTCGCCGTCTTCTGTCTTTCAACTGTTCCATTAATTTCCTCATGTTTGTTTTTACCTTCTCCATCTCTCTCCCACAGATGAGGCTATTGATATTAATGATATGCAAAGTATTAGCATCACATTTGTAAAAGTTTAGTTTCTTGAAATTGACTGTGGATCTTTGATGTTTGCATAGTGCCGCTGCAAGTTCATCAGAATATAGAGCGGTTTGTCTAAAGTTCAGACTTCCTGAGCGTCTGCAGCACTACATTACACGTTTGAATGTAAGAGCATCTGAGCACCGTCGCTTTGTTACTTTTTCTTCCATAAAAAAAAGTATGAATCGATAATCAAAGTCCTTTCGAGTCAACGCCCAAGGCAGCATTTTCTTCGTACCCTTGCTTTATAAAAGGATCTTCAGTGAGCTCTGACATGAGACAACCTATGTGATCTTCCTTTAAGAGCTTCTTTGAAGTTCATATACCGTTGAGGTTTCCTATGATGTTTTGTAAAGTTAACACAACACTCTGTAGCAGCGATGAAACCGTAGTGTAATAGTTGATCAAACGCCCTTGTTTATGGCATAGAAAAATGCTAAATGAGATCTCTTTAATGTCTAGGTTGTTTCGTAAAGACACTAGGTGGATTAAATGAAGAGCTGATGGAGGCATTTGCATGTCTACTGCTACTCAAGGTTCTCCTGAGAAACATATTTACTTAATTACATGTGTGTGTTTCAGAACAGACCCTAACAATCTTGCAAGCTGTGTTCAGATTTAGCAAGATAGCAAAATTAAGATTCCAAAATGAATTTAAGCATTTCTCAAATTTTACACTGTTTCAGCTGCAACAATATAAACAAATGTTATGTGGCCTTAACTTAACCTCCGGTAGACCTCTGGAAAGAATAAATAACTGTTAAAAAGTTTCGATTTAATGGAATACAATTAAAAATAAAATCAACTGTTAATATTAAGTTAAATAAAAAAATATTGTTATATTATAACCAAACACACACTGGAAGTTCACTTTGGGCCATCAGTCCACAATTGACTTCCAAATCTCTTCGTATTTTGAGCAAAGAGAAATGGTTACTAAAGGCCTGGTTTCACAGACAAGGTTTAGCTTAAGCCAGGACTATGCCTTAGTTAAATGAGGATATTTAAGCTTTTAGTTATAAAATTGTCTATAATAAAACATAACCGATGTTCAATTTCAGACAAAACAATGGCACTGACATATTTTAAGATTTGTCAGTTCAAGTTATTTTCAGTTAAGATAGCTCCTCAAATATTTTAGTCTGGACTTAGTCTTAAGCCTTAGCCTTAGTTTTCAGTCAATGTCTTCAAAAATATTAAAGATCTATTGCAGATTGTTAGATTTGGGAGTAAAATAAATATTATCATTATTACGAACTATTATAAACATATTTTAAATTATGTTATATATATATATATATATATTATTAAATAAAAATAATAAAATGACACATTTTTAAAAAATGTCAACAGATTATGGATTTCTAATATTTATGATGTTTTTATACTGTAACAATAATTGTAGTAACTATGACATTTTAGCAGAAATAAAATATTTACTACCCATTTACTTCTATTTTATGGAAACAAAATCAGTGCAAGTCAATGAGGACCAAGAGTTTTTGTTTACCAACATTTTTCAAAATATCTTCTTTTGTGTTCTGCAGAATAAAGAAAGTCATACAGGTTTGTAATGATAAGATGGTGACTAAATGATGACACAATTTTCATTTTTTGAGTGAACTGTCACATTAACCTAAAATAGTACATTTACGCATTTTATTCAAAGCGACTTACATTACATTGTACTATACATTTGTACATTCTGCTCAAGGGCACCTCAGCCGTTACCCGCCAGCCCTGAGAATCGAACCAGCAACCTTCTGGTCATGAGTAAGGTTTACATTATAACTCTCTTACCACTGGGCCACGACTGCCCCCTAGTATTTGTTTAATTGACAAAAATATACATAGTATTTTATTTCCATCTATCACAGTAAATGATATTCCAGCATATCCCACACAACATAATGAGACAAACTGTCATTTGTTTGAGTGCTGAATGTTCATATATTTGAAAACCAGTGTCTGACTAGTACCCAGATGCACCACAGTCTCTGACCTTTATGAATGCTCCGGGCAAAGGCGACGTCTAATCGGCAGATTACTATTCCAGGCATCTCCTTTCTGGCATTTGATCAAATGGATGTCCATTTAGACAAGCAGCCCTGGGACCCTGTGTCAAAATGTCAGCTTATTATCTGTTTGCAGACCACCGAGCTCCAATACCGGCTATATTCATCCACCTTGAAAAGGACATCGGCCTATTTGTTATTTGTTGCAATGGTTGTTTTTCTTTCGCTCCGTGGCCATTTTAACTTAAATAACAGTACCTGCTACCAACCAATGACTTCAAAGTTCACTCTTATCACTTTTCTTATCGTGAAGCATTTTAAACCAGCGACTCGAGAGTTCTCTGCCATCGTTTCTTTTCTCGTAAAGCGTTTGATTTGGTCGGGCGTCTTTGGTTGGTTGCGTGTGTGTGCGAGTCCATTCCTCCTCGCCTAATTTCTCTCCGCACCAGCGTAAACAAGCTCTCAAAGGAGAGCCCCGGATAGCGTTTGATTTAGCTTGGACAAAAAGCGTAGAGGCTGCGACACTACAAACCAGTGTCTCTCTCCATTAAGAGGATAAATGAATCTATTGCTTGGTGTCTATATTCATTCTCTGTTGTGCAGACGAGAGGAAATGCTCATTTCTGTTTACCGAACCAAGCTAAATGAGAGTGGATGGGGCTGAATTGGCTTCCTCGAACGGAACGTGGTGCCCAGTTCCAAAGGGAGATGCCACACGTCGTGTGTGTCTGTGTCTGACTGTCTGCTGTTGACCGGGGTCAGAAAGGCCCTTGGCTTCAGCACGGGATTAGAATAAAGAAAACGAGATGGAATTTGACTGCGATGGCTCTATCTTTCTCATGTATATTAACAAGGTCTGTCCTCAGAGATGGTGAGTTGATAGAGCCGTCCAACAGAGCGGAAGTCTACTCGTGATCTGATTAATATTATCTGTCTGAGAGATTCACGTGTCTGTTCGGTTGTATGTTAAATTTATATTTAAGTGACATTATTATTGCATATATGTCATGACTAGGGATTAGATGAGACTTTGGGTGGGCAAGAGATAATAATATATAGAATAATCGAGTTGAAAGAAATGCACTGGGAATTTACTGCCGGGACAATATCCATTAATTGTACAGACATTACGTTAAATGTAAAATACAACACAATGCAGGGCAAAATAAAATAAAAACTAGGTGAAACAGCAGTAAGAAAAGGAATATGTAAAATTCTTTCATATTAGTTAAGTACATACTGACCTACAAACTTTTATAATGTATAATTCAAACTAAAGAAAAAGTTTTAGCTAAACTCCCCAACGCTTTTTTTTTTTAAACAAAACTACATGGCGTAGCTAGTTGAGTTTGTACATGAAAATTTCATTAGAATTTTTTACAAACTATGTTTCTGCACACTGTAAAAATACAGTACTGCAAAAAAAACTAATATTTTGGTAGCTGGGGTGCCAGAAAAATACTGTAAAAACATTTATTTGTAAAGGAAAATAGTTTTTATCTTATTTTATACAACACATGTAAATTTGCTGTTTATTTCTGTATTTTTTTCATTCCAGAACAGCAACCTTGTAATTCAGCCCAAGAATATGCCTTGTTCCCCTTTCACAAAGCATTTGCATCTTGTTTCTTGCGATTCAAAAATCGTTTTGTTTGTTTCTACCTTTATTCCATTATTTCTGGCCACCTGTATTATTTCTCATCTCACTCAACCGTAATTTAAAACAATGTCTCCATGGCCAAGGGGCAATTTTTTCCACCATTACCGTACCCCGTTGTTCCCATGGTGCTCCGCTGTGTCGCGACATGACAGGACTACCGTTAATTTACCTCCATATACCGTTGCTACCTATATACATCAGACCCCCTCCGTCTTTCTTTACCGAGGTTTCCATCATGTGTATGTTTTTCTAAGATGAAACCTCTCATTGAGTTGTCATATGTGAGCTCACGAACAGTGTAGTGAATTGTAGAAAATTGTTACTTGTGTCTGTCATAGGGACAGCATCAGATTAATGTTAGTCCAAGCATTTCATTGAATACTAAATACTAGTTGTTTATATCCTGATTTAAGTTTAAGATCAATGGATTATGAACACAATTTCAGTTTCCTCAATTAGACACAGAAGGGTGTTTTTTTTCTAGTATTCGTATTTATTTCTATGTAATACAAAAAAGGTGCTTTAAAGGCTTTTTCACCAGGATGCCATAGAAGAGCCTTGTTTTGTTTCACAAAGAACCATTCAGCTTTTTTTAAAGAACCATCTCTATTTTATCTTTTTTTAATCTGAAGAACCTCAGATGTTAAAGGTTCTTTATGGAACCATTTAGAAAAACAAGGCTCTTCTATGGCATTGTGAAGCACCTTTATTTTTAAGCGTGTATTTGCACATAGATTTTCCTGAATTGTTATAGAAAGTCAAGTATCACCGTTTCTACGTAACTTGAAACACAAATCTTTGGTCAGAACTGAAATTCCCAGAACATTTACAAGGATACCACAGGTGGGCGAGTTTAATACGTAAGTCCCATAGTCAGACTCTTTTTCTTTATCAGGGGAAGACAGGAAAACTTTGACAGAAAAATATTTTTTTAAAGGCAAATTCTTCAGGGATTAATTAAGGTAAAGGCATTTGCATTATTTGAATGATTAAATTGAATTAAATTATCATCAGAGACACACCACCAATGCTATTAAGTCTTTTTTCCACTTACTGATTTAACTTAGTGTGCGTGTGTGTGTGCGTGTGCGCGCGCTTGTGTGCGTGTGTGTGGTAAAGGTGTAAACCTTATGTTTTCAGGACTAAATGTCCTCACACAGTAATACCAGTAATGTCTTGACCTTGCGGGGACATTTTTTGATCCCTATGAAGACAACTCTTATAAATCAAACTAAATAGTTTTTTTTCTAAATGGACCAACCAGTGAAAATATAAAATATCATTAGCCATAGAAAATATCATAGGTCTAGTTTGTGCACTTTGGAATCTTCACCTAATCTTGTGTTTGTGTGTGTGCGCTGTGACAATTGTTTGTGAAATAAAACAGTTGTAATATCAAATTAGATAATGTGTTAACTGTGTTAAATGTAAATGGTTCATTAATCCAGTTGTTTTTATGCCTAAAACAAACCAAATAATTAAATTAATGCAATATGCTTTGAACCTTGCTTATTAAAAACTCTGAAGGTGATCATATTTTGTTAATACATAAACAATCATTCAGCGAGACACGTAAATGCATATGTTTTAGACAATCACACAGTGTTGTTGATGTGTGACGTCATGTGTAACACAAAAAGAAAAAGCATTATCCCCTCTAACAGCTTGGCTTTGGCTGGCAGACGCTAAGGGAAGAAGAGATGTTTTTGTTTGAATTTGTGTTGAAGCTTCCCCTATTTTGCTCTCCATATGTCAACCCTGGAGATAATAAACCATATGGCTGGAAATGATGCTTATTGTTTTGAAGTATGTTGTAAGTGTAACTGCATATAGAGTATTACTTCTATAAGCAGTGTTGATTATTTAATCGTATTTTGTAGCTTGTGTCATAATGATGCTTTTGTTATGGTGTGTAATTTAGAATACATTCAGTGATTTATAAAGTATTTATTAAATAAAATAAAATAATTTGAGATGCACCGATACTACATTTCTCTACCGATTATTCAGAGTGATATCTGCCGATACTGATAGTTTGGTGGTTATATTAATTCACATTAACTAAATTCTGAGGATTAAATTAATATTTCTTAACTTCATATAATGACTATTGAACATCAAACTGGTGATGTTTCTTAACATTTTCTATAAAACAGGGCACAAATGTATTGCATTTTCCTGTCCTCTTTAGATTGACAGGATATATCGGCCCTGATCGTCGGCTGTTTTTAAACTATCTCACGTGAAAATGGCTTTTATCAGCCGATACCGATTATTGGCCGATAAATCGGTGCACCTCTAGAAAAAATAATAAATAACAAAATGTCTTTACATTTATGATGCTTTTGTGTTGCAGTTTTCTATAATACATTGGAATTTTAATATTTATTGGCATTTCACAATATATTGTTCACTGCTTTTTAAAGCGTGTTTAATAATGAATTTTTATTAAACATTCACAAACACAAATTCACACTTCAACAAAAAGTTGTTTCAACATATTTATCCTATGTCTAGTGCTGTGCGCGTTATTGCATCACGCTTTAAGGACAAACAGCATTAGTCAGCTATGTATGCTAATATCAGCATTAACATTAATGCCGCCGCCCCCACCAGAAAAGTGTCTAATGGTATCTTTCTCTTTAAATAGGCTGTGATGCACAGGCTGGCAGAGAGGCAGTGTTGTTGGATGTATGGGGTGGGCCTGATGCCAGCAGGTGTGATTGGCTTGTCCCCTCACATCAGTGTGAACAGGCGTTCTCATCATCCGTGTGTGTGTGTGCCAGGGGAGCCGTACACCATCTGCCGCCCTCTCCTCCTGCAAACCCTCTTACCTTCAAGCTATGTAAAGGCTTCACAAGTGTGTTACAACTTCCAATGTTTTGTCATTTACAATTGTTGACTTAGTATTGGGGCCACAGGTTTTAGGAAAGGGAAGTCTGCAAGGAGCTGTAGAAAATAAACAGTAAAGTGTTTCAAAGACAACCCAGTCATAGAACCTATAGGAAGCATCTTTATTATTGAATTCATCCCATTGTCCTTCATTAAAGCTCTTGTGGATGTTGAGTGGTTTTGCTTTGGGTTTGTTTGGATGCCTCTGCATGAGTCCTGCACATGTGTCTGTGTTTGTGCTTGTCTGTTTGAGTCAGGTGTAGTGAATGTGTCTCGGGGCATTATGCTGAAGTCAGGCATGGCAAATGGCAAGGCAGAATTAGGTTGCTGGACTATACAGCACATTTGACCTTTTCAAGTGCTATTACACAGAAAACAGGATCCCAAGTATGATGCACTTGCACGTGGGAGGCAATTCAACTGAAGGGGCCTGGGGGACATTTTATTGCTCAGAAGTTCCTTTGTAAAGCTTGGGATGTTTGGTGGAGTTATAAGTTTCAATTTTGTGTTAAATGTTCCTGTAAGAGCTGATTTTTCTTATTTATTTCAGGCTTGCTCATAAGTAATGAATGCGCGCACGCGTAGGTGCGTTTTCATTAACCTTTAAATTGCGCAAATTGAAACTGAAATACACTCAATGGAAACATGTACATTTCGCAAAACCTCCCATTTATCACAAAAAAGTGGTTTTTCAGGCAATTCGAAAAAGGAATATTTTGCAAAACTGCAATGGAAACAGTTTTTCCGCATTTACAGGTCACATGGTGTACGGAAAAAGTCACATGATCATTATTTAAAGATGGTGCTGTATGTCTGGACCAAAGATCGGACGGAGTTCGCCATGATTTTTTGAATGAATTATCGCGAGAGGATGAGTTTTATTCACATAATGTTGGTCAATGGAAACACCATAATTTCGCAATAGTTTATTATCGATATTTACAAAATATCGCAAAAGTTTTGCGCAAATTTATAATGGAAACGCGGCTTGTGTGTGTGTGTGTGTGTGCAAATTCACATCTTTTATGCGGCTCATTCAATATTTGGTTGTATTGATCTCCAGCATGTTTAAATGAGTGAGACTTTACGCGTGTGTGCGCATGTCTGGATTCTTCCATGCTGTGTATGCAGCTTGTATCCAGCTAGGTGGTATGATTAGTCTAAGGGCTGATAATGAACATCAAAGGGGTGTGATAGAGCCGGTTTGATCTTTGTCTATGTTCAGGAAATAGACTTGAGTTGTGTGTGTCTGTGAGACGTGCTCACTTATTCCAGACACAAGCGTGCACCCTTTAATCTCAGACAGCACGGGAGATCTTCACTGTCTTTAACAACCTCGTCCCTGCTGATGAACAGAAATGAATCAAAGATAATGGCGTCCATGAAACCGAGCCTTTGAAACACACCTGTTGGTGGCAAGAGGTGAACTGTAATAGATTGCTGGTGGAATCTTAATTATAATAGTATTATAATGGTCTTAGTTCTGAAAAAGTTTAGTTTGATATGTTTAAGTATTTATGAATAATTGATAACAGACCATTAAACTGTTAAAAATGTTGCACCCAGTGAAGTCAATGGAAGGAGTCAGTTATTTCTCTTATATTGCACAACTTTTTTCACAGATTTTTCAGGTTTGTTGTCACTAAATTTATCTGGTTTTCAGTTTTTATGTTGTTGTCAGCTAGTCAGAATTTAGCATTTACCAGCACCGTGTTAAAAGTTGCAATAAAATATACAGTACGTTTTTTGATCAAAAATGTGTCTACACCGGACGCAACACAACAAAAGACATTTTACATTTTGTCCACACTGGATGCGGTGCGACGTGACACGACACCCATTAAGAACAAGCCGGTTGTCATGCCGGTCCCGTCCTGTGACACAGTGTTATGAACCCAGTCTGTGAAAACCCAAGGAAAGTCATTGCCTTTTGTCAATTACTGTTTTCTAAAATTAATGTCAAAGTTGAAAAAAAAACATTAAAATTGTGAATCTACAAAATGTAAAGATCATTCTGTGAAAAAAATAACTAACCTTGGTATCTTTAATATTGTCAAAGATGAAAATTGCTGCTATCTTTCGGAAACCTTGTATCTCCATATTTAGTGGGGTTTTTTGCCAGAAATGATTATTATTAGTCAGCCTTTGTTTGGGCGGGTTTTGCAAATATCTAACTAATAAAACGTATTAGTAAGTCAATGTCAACTTTGACAACACTATATTTAATCATTTAAAAAGTACAGTGATTTTTCCATTTCCTGAAAAACAGCAAATTTGGACATACAAGGTTTCAGAAGGACAGTGACAAAATCTTATAGCACACCACACATAATCATATACCATATATCCCACAATTTACTGCTTCAACTGCCGCCCACATTACATATATCTGTTTATACCCATACATCACATTACCCACATGATTTTAATGATACATTTCACTGGCAGGTGTTTAATAGAGGAAGAAGCGGCATGTAGGAAAGCGCTGATGTGTTTTAGGCTGAATAGGCCCAGCCTTCAACATCCAACCGAAAACAAACAGCACCAATTAATCCCAACTGCCTCACACGAGTCCCGGGAGGAGACATATTCTCTATCTCTGATTCCCCATGAATCTGTCTGGTTTTGTCTCATTGAATATGCTGTTTCATTACAACTGTAAACTAGTGAATATTATTTCATGTTGACTTTGAATAAATTGTTTGTTTGATTATTTGACATCTCATTGGTTGGTTTGTGATAAATGACATCACTGTTGATCAGCCAATCGTGGAATGTTCAAATACACGTTGACGTAAAAAGGGAGTTTGTTGTTGCAAGCAGATAAGAGTATTATCTCTACTCCCTCAAAGGATGCTGTTTTTCGTTAATCTCTAATCTGTTTATTTTATATTAACAAACATTACCAATACTTCCACTCTGACCACAAAATGTGCAATATACCTTATGGAATGTGAAAGGAAATCGGTCAATCCTAATATTATCTGCTGAAAGCAGGTTAGCATTGATGCCCCCAGATTATGCGTAATACAGATCATAGTAAATTACATTGGAGTGGTCTGTCAGTATTTTATAGCTGTTTTTCTCAGCATTAGTGGGATTCACAGTAATGTTGAAAATCACTTGCTTTATTAGTCAAGTTTGTTAGTAACAGCTGTGATTTTTAATAAAAAAAATATTTTCAGAATTGGACACTTGATTTAGTGTATAATACTGTTTGGGTCTCCACTAAAACACTGTCAAGTGTAGAAACGTGCTAATATTTTTAAAGTTTACATTTATTAAATATTTAAAATATGTCCTTCAGACCTATGAATCCGCCAGCTTTCGTTCTAGCACTACACTGTTAATGAAAGCATTTTAACATGTTTTTTTGTTATTCAAGGTGATACAGTCATGGAAAAAATAAGAGAAAATTTCAAAGACCATTTTCAGTTTTGTTGAATTTACTATTTATACGTATGTGTTCAATGAAAATGATCATTTATGTTTCATTCTGTGAACTACTAACAATATTTCACCCATATTTCAAATACAAATATTGTTTCCATTTATTTGCAGAAAATGAAAACTGGAGAAACAGGTCAAAATATCAAAAAAGATGCTCTGTATTTTTACAGACCTCAAATACTGCAAAGAAACAAGTTCGTATTCACTTTTATGTGATAACCTTGACTTTCGTCACAGTTTTCATGTGTCTTGTCATTCTGTCAGTCTTTCACATTGCTGTTGGATGACTTTGTCACTCCTGAGGTTTGATTTTGTTGAAATTCAACAGACACTTGACTGGAATGGCCACAATACATCTATAGAAATGTTGATTGAATTAACATTTAGAATGGTCTCTTAATTTTTTCGCAGCTGTATATTCAAGACAGTTTATTCAGAATGATTAATCATAAGTGTAAGTGATAATGGAATATCATATTCAGAATTACAGCCACACAGATTCTGAAGTGTTTATACTGTTGTATTTTATACCTAATGGATACTGTGTGTTTCTTCAATGTTGTTTTTATTTGTTTAATGACAAAAAGTCCCCATACTTAGGAGACTTTTTTCATTATGTCATACATTTTCATGATTATTTCAGCAAGAGATTATTTCTAAAAACATGAAAGAACAGTGGCTTTCCAACACTTTAATATAATTCTCTTGGCCATAACCATTAATGCCAGCTGTAAATAATAAGGCAAAGAGGAAACGTTTCAGAATAACCAAAGATGGCCAATTGCACATTTTATGTTAAAATACTTCTTGTATACAGTAGTTTAAGGTTTAGGTACAAGTACATTATGAGTGTAAATGGTTTTTTAACCATTTGTACTTAAATTGTCACTGATTGCACCAATGGTTTTTTATTCTGTAGATGTCATGAATAGAATGAGGTCCATTGTTTGTTTGTTTTTGCAATTCCATTATACAGCATTTTAACTACATTATAACATTATATATAGCTTTACAGCATCTTTAATGCTATTTATAATATATAATGTAGAACATAATGATATACCTATCATTAATATTTGATGGATTCAAATATTAAAACCTATTAAAGGTTTGTGTCCCATATAATTTACATTTACAATTTTTGTCCTACCAAGATTTTCAATGTGTCAAATGCACATAATTCTATAGTATATGATCCCACAATGCTATAATCTATAGTAACTATAGTTATATTGTTGGCTAAAATGCAAGGTAGTTTTTGAATCAATAACCCTTTGAAAATGTTCTTTTCTCCTTGCTGAACTGCTTAAGGATCACTGTCACATACATAATGATTTTACTGCTGGACATAAGTGATTTTTATTGATCTCTTAATGAATTTCCAGCAAACGGTGAGCAGTGCTGCATAATTGATAATATTGCTGACCGAAGAAAGGGTTTGAAACACAAAATAGCTGCCGGCTAAATATTGTCGTGGAAAACGCTGAGGGAATGTTGCCACCATGGATTGGGTAACTTTGTATGCATTCATAAATGTTTTAATAATGTTTCTTCAGCCGTATTGATGGTGCACAGTATTTATGTCTCTTCATGCCTTTCGAGTCTATTCAAGTTTTAGGTATGAGAATATATTACAGGGATTAGACATCTGCTCATTCTGTTATGTATGCAAACACGGAACCGCATCATGCCGCTACGACAGAAACACAATCGGGGAAAAATACAAGATATTGTTTTTCGGCTGCCATTTTAATATCGGTTAATACCTGTGGCTTACACAAGAAAAGAATCACTTTTTTATTCCATTGTGATACACACAAGAGGTTATTTGGTTAGTGTGGCTGTGCTTGAAGGAAAGCCGACAGATGCTTCTCTCCATGGAAATGGTAAACAGAATGCACCTTGCCGGCTCGTGGAATCAAGGGCGTGCTTTTCATTACAGCCGTTTTATTTCATACATACGGCAATCTGTTTGAGAGGAAGATGACAAGATTAGTGCGGACAGAATTCAGTCACAGTGAGCCCCTTACTGGCATAAACAACACGTGTTAACATATGAGGAAAGCTAGTTATTTTCTGACAGCAATATTTTACTCTTTTTGATCAAATCTCAAACCAACCAGATCACGCTGTGTCCAGTTGTCATTTATATCACTGTAGTGCTTACAGATGTATATGAATACTATATTTGATGTGTGTGTGGGGGGGGTGCCAGCCAATTCCAAGTTTGAATATTCTTGCCAGCTACTCTCAGTAGTCCATCATGGATTAGCCACAGCGGCTTGCGATAACGCTGAAGAGTAACGGTAACCTTGAGGAGTCCATCGGGACTTTAGAAAGTCACAAGGCATTGTGGGAACACAGAGCGGAGGCATTCGGCCAATTAGAGCTGAGAATCTCCTCGGGCGGCCCAAACTCAATCTCCTCCCTTTGGGATTTCTTTTGGATCTCTCTTGTCCTCTCTGTCTCTCTCTCCTTAACTCCTTCTCCTTCCTATTCCAGTGCGGGTTGGCTCTTCGTCCTAAACTCTATTAACTCTGTCTTACTGTACGCTTGTTCTTTACAGCAGATTGAGAGAGGTCAATCTGAGTTGAGCCGATACGGCTGGGAGGGAGAAACTTTTCTGTTTCAATTCAAAGGTCTTTGTGGGAAGGAATTTCACTTTGAAATGCTGATTCAGTGGCCTCTGTAGTCGTGGAGTTATTGAGCTCCTTCAGGATCGGCAGAACATTACAGAAATTTGTGTGCAGCCTGTTAGAAAATGTCACGCGGGGTTGTGTGTGCAAGAAGGGGGACTGTGGTAAGGAAAATACATCAGCAAGGGGGCTGTTCGGGAGGTAAGGGAAAGGTACCCTGTGGTAAATTGACTCCACAGTGACAATAGACTCTTTCAAACAAAAAGCCTTTGCCATACATTTTACCATGAACGGATTTCATTGTCTGAATGACACCTCTGGACATTTACCAGCTTCAGAAGTTGTAACGCTGCCAGAAATGTGAACACAGGCGTTGAATTAAATGGTTTCAGCGAGTTAATGTATGAAATCCAATGAAGCATTCAGTAAATTACAAAGTATTTCAAAAACTGTGTGAATATTCGATGCATGTTAAATGTCTGTTATTTTATATTATTAATAAGATACACTGTACATTTAGCTAGACCTGGTGCCCCCCCCCCCCCCCCCCGTTTCTGTGATACTGATGGTCTACTTTATTTCAGAAAATGATGATAGAGAGTAGGGGTTTAACAGTTCTATACAATGACATGATATTGTGTTCACATATATGATATATAATATCAAGCAGAAATGTTATGTTGTACAGAATGTTTGTTGTATATCCAACTTGTAGTGACAAAAATCAAAGGTTTTATTGAATATGTAAGTAAATAAAAACTAAATAGGCTAAAAAACAAAACAGAGTTGTAATTTAAAATTAACAAAGAAAATAAGGAGGCACGAAACCAAAGAAAGATCAAATAAAATAAAATATTGTCGCAAATCAAATGTTGGAAGCTCAACCGATAGGATTAACAGGCCACTTTTGTTATTGTGAATAGTGACAATACATATGAATAAAATAAAAAACGATTGCTTTTGTAAATAACATATTTAGTACCTTTAATAATAAAACAACATTGTTACAACAATTTACAATATGGTTGTATTTGTTAACCGTTGATGCGTTAGCTAACATGAACTAACAATGAACAATAATTCTACACCATTTATTCATCTTGGTTCATGTTCACTTTTAGCATTTACTGATATATTTTTAAAATCAAATGTTGTATATGTTAACACGAGGTAATGCACAGTGAACCAACATGAACAATTGTATTTACATTACAAACATTATTACATTTGCATTTATGCATTTGGCAGATGCTTAAAAGTGACTTTGAATTGCGTTAGACTATGCATTTTGTTTTTGAGTTTGTGCAATCCTTGGGATCGAACCCATGGCGTTGGCTAGCTAGCATACACTAGCATGACTCATATCATAGGTTAGTGAAGTTTCATTTTCAATACATTATTCCTGAATTACTGAAGTATATTCCTGAAGTCCTGAAGTATATTCAAATGGTTTTATACCTCATCGCTCAGCCACGTTCTTTAACAGTATAGTCATTTATACTCTACAAACAGTTTAAATCATAACTTTCCGAGTAACAATTATGTCACTTGTATTAATGTATTCACATACTTCTTCATGGCCAAATGAAGGTCCAAGGTCTTCCCCCATAACCAGCAAATGTAATTGCTGAAACAAAGAAGAAAAAGTGTGAAAAATCTGTCACTGCATGTGCTTCAGGGTCTAGTACAATATTTAAACAACTGTCTCTAGTACAATACACAAACACCATAAATATAGTCCACCGCAATACATCACTCAGGGATTGGACCTGATACAGTATATATTACATTACTGTCATACAACACAGGCTTTATGTCTGTGGGTGTCGGTATGTGTTTATATGTAGAGTCATTCCGGGTGACTTGTGCCTTGCTTGCGCAAGCAAAACCCAAGTGCAGAAAACATTTTTGTCAGTGTTATCCTTTGCACTGTTGATAGAGAGCAGGAAGGCAGATTCCCCCCGCAGCAGCGTTCATTCTGCTCCAGTAATGCTGATCTCCGTGTACTGAGATCAAGCAGAAGGGAGTGCTTTCGAATTCAGTCTGATCGCGGACCACCTCCGGGCAGATCGACACATAAACAACAAACAGTGAGATGTTTATGCTCTCACTGTAGAGTCTCCAGAGTTGAATTACAGCTTCTCTCCATCTCTGCCTGGTTAGGTAACTGTCCTAACTGGAGTGAACACGAAGTACCAGAAGACCTGTAAGAATTCTCTGCCTGGCGCACCGAGAAGTGCGAGAGAAACGTGTCATTTTCGAAGCGAACAGGTGCCAACGCGGCCTTCACTCTTATGCGTGACTCAACCTATAGTTTCTCGAAAGCATTAGCATTGCTCTCTGTCTCTCTGTTTGTACATGTTTTCACGACGGGGTTGGAGTCCTTCCATCAGTCTGGTGTGGTGTTTATTCATGCACCGCAGACCCCCGGCGGAACACAATAACAGTCTGTGTGTGTTAGCATGCTAGCGTGGGTGCAGTGTGTATATGTTCGGCTAGACAACTGACTAATACCTTCGGCTCATTTTGTACATGTGATCTGAGAGACACAATGTGAGGTCGTACAAGTTTATGGTCACGTGCCACCATCTGGGATGAAATCGGTCAAAAGCACCACAGATTTCTATAGACAAACCTGTCATGAATTATATGATACTATATTCAAGTCTGCAGATTCAATCCGGGCCTACAATGTACTTAACAAAAACAAGAGGATTCATGTCCTGTCTTGTTTTGTTCGAGAAGGCATTCGACAGTCCTTTCCGAATGAAGGGCATGAGCTGGCACAGGCTCATCCTCACTTTAAATTTCTGAAGTGCTGCTGGCTTCACAAATGTCGACAGATGCCACATTGCCCAACAAAATGACATTGTGCTGGAAGAACAGCTGCATCATGGTGCCTTCGGGATTTGACGCTAACCTTGAAAGATATTAGATACTTTACCAGATTCTCAGTCCAAATATCGCAGCCTCCTCCTGCATGGTAGCTTGTTGTTCATCGCCCAAAAACTGCATCTGCACAGGAGTGCACATCAAAACACAGCGGAGGAACATAGTTCTTCAGCAGGCCTTTTATCTTTCCGTTTACTGTAAACACACACACACACAAACACAAACAGAGTCGAGCTCAGCTGCGGGGTGAAGGAGTAACAATGTTAGTGTAGAGATGGCTGCTGTATGTGAGAGGCGGATGCCACAGCGTAACCAAAGGAGTCTGTTTAGATTTTGGGCCTTATAGTGGATCATAGAGCTAGAGGAAGAACGGCGAGCGAGCTGTAGAGAGTTATTCTGAGGAGCATGGGATGATGTTTATGCTAGCGTGCTGCGATGAGCTGCGTAAACTTATCTGTTGAGATAAACACATTGCTGGGAGTGAATTGTGAAGGAATTTATAGTTTCAACAAAAGCATGCTTTTTGTTTCCTTTTTGAGACGCCATGAAATCCAGAAAGCAGTTTGGGTTTTAGTCTGTGCATGTTAGCTTTGTAGTTATATGCTGGTGTACTTTAAAAAGTTGACAAACCTAACTTGCAGTCAGAGCCAATCGCCTGTTTCGCTAATCTTCAACGCCTTGCGCATTGGGTGAACCAAGATTAAGTCCTGGTTACATTTTCCCCAATTCTTGTTCCCCTCTCTCTCCCTCATATACCTGTAGTTGGCTGTAATCTTTTCTACTGTTCTAGCCTCACTTAAGTGGAAAAACTCCCATGGGATTTACACAAAAGTGTTCCAAAACCACGTTTTACACGTGGACAACACGTGTCTTTCCTGAAATAAAATATCAAATGAAAAATAAAAAGGTGTGGCTTGTTTAATCCACTGAGAATTGACTGGCCATTACAAAGACCAAATATTGTGGATTAACTTGGACAGAAAAACTATTCACCACAAACTAGTAATGTGTTTTAACAAGCTAAATCGAGTCCATTTAGATTTCAATAACTGAAAATATTTAGTAAATATCCAAACTGGATTTTTAATAAAACCTGCTCGTGTACACATGTAATTCAATCGTGTTTCTGATATTACACTGGGTTAACTTCAGGTGGTTATAAAAGAGAAAACACAGGGGAAATAACCAGCCCGGTGACCAGGGTGAAACACTGAAACCTCCTTGCTCCGGCTTCACAAACCGTCACGAGCTGGGCTGGATATTCCACAGCCGTGATAAAGCCCCAGAAAGAGCCCTCAAGTGCATTCCACACATTTGCTTACTGTCAGCGTGTAATGAAGACGCGACTGCTTATTTATGCATTCAGAAAAAGACACTTAACTGATAGAAACAGCACAGCCGCGCGGAAACATGCACTATTATAAATGATGCTGCGTGCTTTTAGATATAAAAATGCAAATCAATGTTTCACTTGCGTGCTGAAATCATCAACCTCAAACAATTTAGCAAATGTGCATTTTTCGCTACATTGAATCGAATGCATTCGTCTCTGGTTTTCACGGCAGTGTGTGATTGCGTGTGATCTTTAGCGTGCTGGTTGTTTTACGGTGTGCGTCCTCTGTGATCGTGTAGTTTATATGTCACTGACCTACATATAGTGCACAGCAGTGCTGTCAATTACAAACCATTATCAGTGATGCATTAATGCAGACTGTGTGGTTAAAGCCATGAGCATGAAGGAATCTAAAGAAATGGATTGGATTCTGTTGGAATGATGAAAATCACAAGGATGTCTGTCGATTACTGTTTATTTTCATTTCAAACTGTGGTGATTTGGATGCACGCTCGGGAAGCTCCACAACCAGTTGAATCGTGCCAATGTGTTGCTGTCTGTTATTCACAACATAAGGATTCTCTTTGGAAAACTAAGAAAAAGAGGGGTAAAGTTATTTACAGCTTGTTCGCCTGTTAACTCTGTTATAGTCTCAAGTACATTCAGATGTGTGCCGTTTGCTGTGGCCTGGTGTGCGTGTGGACGGGTTGAAGGTTCGAGTGGCTACCACATTTGAAGTTGTTTAAAAATGATTGAAGGCAGTTCGGAACCAAGGGGGACTGGGAAAATGACCAAAGCATCAAAGCGGAGTTTTGAAATACTGTATTAAGCAAAAAGCAACAAAACCGCTGTACATTAATGCAGGAGCTGTCAAATGAAAGCTGTGTGTGTGTTAGGGGAACATGTGGGGGAAAGTGGGGTTTGGCACGAGCTGTAATGAGTCACCCAGTTTCTGGTATGACATGAAAAGCAACAGATATTGTATAACAAATGTAACTGTACTGTGACATAAGACATCATAAACAATAACAATGAGGAATAGTTCACAGACACAAAGTTATAGAATCCAGCTGAACAATATTTACATAGCTCCTGATATAAAGACATTAAGCGACCACAGCTAAAAAGAAAAACAGAAAGACTTTAAATGAAACTACAGTTAGGAGTAGAAGAACCATTCTTTAAAGAACCATCTCTATCTTACTTTGTTATAATCTGAAGAACCTTTTTTCACCACAATGGTGAAAATGTTAAAGGTTCTTTATGGAACCAAAAGGTTCTTCTATGGCATCGAAGAACCTTTTCAAACAGCCTTCGAGAGTGTAGTATCCAATAAACTGGTCTCTCTCAATCTTTTATTTATGTTTATTTATCAGGTATAAACAATGGCACTACATTTATTGTGTTTAAATAAGCATTGCTTCACACACATGCTGCCGACCTGCCATTGCATTTGTGAATATGATAAATGTTGCAAAGCTCGGGTGGGTCCAAACCTGCATAGGTAAGCTAAAGTTACTCATCGCCACCCGTGCAGAACAGATGGGCCTGTCCGACAAAGTCGTTCTCATGCCTGGGATGTGTGCTCAACTGTATTTGACACTGATCTAACATGCCACGAGATCACAGCTCTCACAGTATGCAAACGTATTCAAATATAATCCCACACCTGTAACTTCTCCCCGAGAGTCTCTTACACTAATGCCTCGAGGACTTGTCATCAACAACGGCTGAATGTAAGAGCTCTTACTGCGGCTCGGCGCACAGGTGGATTCAACCGAAACTGTAAAGTTCTACTTTCCCAAGCGATGACTAATAAATGAGTCTGTGATCCGACAGCAGGTGGAATCTGAGCGGGCACGTGCTAAAAATCCAGCCTGCCGCCTGTGGCTACACTATCTTCCCCTGTGATCAGCTTTGCGTTCCTGCTGAGCATGAGACCGGTTTTGCCAAAAAAAATGAAATGCTGAGGCAATGGCACTGTAGTGTTGTTATATCTGTTGCCAAGAGAATAAATAATATAAGGGGATTTAAAGCAGAAATGTAAGAAGCAAATGACTGCTTATCCAAACTTACTAAACAGACATTCACTTGAAAGCGGCTGACACCAAACTACATTTCAAAACATGATTTTTATTTACTTTTACTCACTTTGACAGACGCATTTATCCAAAGTGACCTGCAGTGTATTTGAAGGGATAGTTCACCAAAAAATAAAACTTCTGTCAGCATTTATTTACATTTATGTTATTTAAATCCTGTACTGTTCGTGACTGTGGAACACAAAGGAAGATATTTTGAGAAATGTCTCAGTGGTTTTGTGTCCATATAATGGTAGTCAGTGAGGGGGGTTACCAACATTCTTCAAAATATCTTCTATTCTGTTCTGCAGAAGAAAGAAAGTCATACACGTTTAGAATGAGATGAATGAGAGTAAATAATGCAATTTTCATGTCATTTTTGGGAGAACTATCCCTTTAAAGTATATTTCTTTTGGACAGTATTGATGCACCCTGAAAATTTGTTTTATTAGCTATTTTTTAGTTAAAGCAAACATTGTTTTGTTTTGTTTTAATATACAGGAATGGCAGACGTTGCAAAAGAAGGATTTGCGTAATGTACACAAACCACCGATCTGTGTTGCTCGGATGAAAGCATTCGTGTGTTCGGACGCAGACGAAGAAGTGAAATTCTTACCTGGACCCGAGAGTGCGGATGGGGGAGGCGAGTTCAGCGGTGGCGGATATCAGCGCAGACATGGGTTTAAACAAGCTAATAAAACAGTGCTGAGAAAAAGAAAGAGAGAGAGAGAGAGAACTCTGTCTCCCCCTCCCTTCAGCCTTCTCCGTTTCTCTCCATCCCTATAGCACAGAGATAAGAACACAGCCACAGACATCTAATCCACTGAGAGAGCTCAGATGAGGACAGCATCAGTGAGAACTATAGAGGAAGTAGAGAAATCGAAAGAGGAGGTAATCGACCTGACGTCTCATCTTATTGCTTAACAGACTAATAGGAGTCATTTAAACCTACCGTAGTGTATGTACGTGAGGGGACGTGTGCTTCGCTCTCCCCCTCAGCGCTCTCGCTCTGCCTCGATTTCTGTCTGCTTCGCTCTGACTGCATCCAGACATGGCTGGGGCTGATTTAGGTCACAGCGTCTGTCTGGTTGAGCTCAGCTGCTGCCGTTCCTGTTTGGCTCAGCCCTGCCCACTGGACACGGACTCGGACAACGACCCAAGCCGCCTTAACCTTGGAACGGAGGGGCCACCTTGACAAAACTCGAAGATAGTCGACGCAGGCAGGCCCATTTGATCGGACGTCCGGACCTTGGAGGGCGGGGGGGTTTGTGACGGGACGGACAGGTAACGCACTGGAATCCAAACCATTTTCTTCAACTTCTCAGCACAGGAACCTCGTTCGTGTGCGCGTATGCGATTGAACGCAGACGACAATACAATCCGAGCTCGCCTCTCCAAACGATCTGTTTATATCTTGAGAGTAAATCCAAGTTTTCCCCGAGTTTGTTTTGCTCCTCTTATCGTGGCTGTGCTCTTTTGGGCTGCTTCGCTCGATGAAAATTAGCGGCGAAGAGGAGCGGTATTTTGAGAAGAAGGAGCTCCTCTGCCTCCCCGAAACAAGCCAGTAGACTGCAGCTGTGAGCTCCTGTGCCTCCACTAGTCGCCTGGCTGTGCCGCACTGCGTCTGGGAGAAAAAAAGACTCAACGTCTATAGCCAGAGCGCTGCCACTCGCCTAAAACCAGTGCCGTGACACAGCAATCAGCTGACTTGTCAGCAAAATGATGCGTCATCATTTCCTCCGCAAAAGGGATGCTGGGAAGTTTCGGTGTTTCGTGGCACGTAAAACCCATCTCGCTGTCTCAAAAAACAGGGAGATATACATTTGTGTGTGTGAGAGTGTATTTCCTTTACTGGTCACTCACTGTATCTGTTTGCGCCTCTTTTTTTTTTTTTACTCCGTATTTCTCCAGTTTTGTTTTATTCTCTGATGCTCTCTTTTAAACTTTCTCTCTCTCTCTTACCCAGTGTGTGCTGTTTTTATATCTTTTCTGTCTGCTTACATCAATAAAAAAACAACTGCTTTAAAGTGACTTCCTGATCCAATTGAAAGTAATGAGTGTCTCATCCTTCTTTTCTGATGGGAACAAACAAGCTTACATTCCCACTTTATTCGCAATAGGTCTGCAAATGAAAGTTGTAGTTTAAAGGAAAGTTCACTTAAAAATGTACTCGCCCCCAGGTTGTGTCGAACCAACATGACTTTCTTTCTGCCATGACACCAACAGGACACAGAATGACAAAATTCTGTATAATGACAACATTTCATGTTGGATTCACCGGAAATATCCTGCAATTTTGTGTTTCAAACAGAGATGGCGACAGAGAGGCAAACGTTGCGGATTGCAGCTTTAAATAAAAACTTAAAATTCAGATTATGTACTAAATATTCGCAGCTATGGTCACTGTTCACTTCTTGTAAATAAAAGAGCAACGTGGATGTTTTGCCACAAACAAACAATAAATAATACAGTCATACAGATTTGGAACATTTACTCACACAGTGTTGACAAAATGTGTACAGTTGTACAGTTCCTTTACCAAAAATAAAAAATGTTTTACCTTTAAATCCACATCCATGGGTTGAGATGGTTAGGGGGTAAAAATTGATATGGCAGGCCATACGTGAGCACATGATGGACCGCTGGAGAGATCTGCTTTCTCCATCTTGCCGATATCCTGCTGTCTGCAATTGTGAAAACAATCATTGATTCACGTCCAAGAGAAACGATTTTCTTTTTTCTCTCCCCTCTCTCACTCTGCCTCACTACAGCATATGCGTTTATGCATATTATACGTATTAAAGCATTCAGATGTCCTTTCTATCTCTTTGTGATTGCTTATTTTCTATTTGTTATTTCTTTATTCAGCAAGTCATTAAATTTCCAGGGCATCTTTGTGGGTTGAACAGTATGTTGAATCTCATTCACTGCTGGCAGAGATTTATTTAGGTCAGCTTGTCTGGGTTTCACACGTGCATGTGTGTGTGTGTGTGTGTGTGTGTGTGTGTGTGTGTGTGTGTGTGTGTGTGTGTGTGTGGAAGAGCTGTCTGGTGTATGATACAGCACCTGTCCAGTCGGTGATGTGTTCTCTCTAACTTCATGGATCCTAGCAGTGCACATACAAGTCATGTGTTGGTTCAACCACAGTCTGACTGGACAAAAGACATGGCTAAATACGTTGTTCCAGTAATCACAAAAACATATATATTTTTTGGCTGTACAAACCTTGATACAAAATTCCATAATTTCCAATGGAGTGACGTCATTCGGCTCTCCACGCTGTATAAATGTACCTATTCTTTCCTCTCTCGCATTTCTGTCCTTAACCATGTTTCCCTCGGCTTTTGCTTAAAAGCGCAGACCGTTCACAATAACACAGAAAAACTCTGCTCAAGGTTGCTTGTAGAACAAGACTTTTCTACAAGTGAATGCACACTGTTCATCAAAACGGCTTATTGTTGCCTCCAGAGCAGCAACAAAAACATTTGCTTTGCTGTTTATCTCGGAAACTCACTCTCAGAAGGTGCTGTTGTGTTTTATGTTTACGCCTCCATACGTGCTAAAATATTAAATGAAACCTAATACCTACAGGTATTGTAAAAAAGAAACAAGCGCTATTCATAACCTTGAGTAAAACCACTAGTGTTTATTAAACAAGAGATCAAGCTTTCTCTCTGAGCCGACAGAGGTATAAAAAGGTACAGATTGTTTTCTATTAGTGGCTGTCAGTGAATATTGTTTGTTTTATTGTACGTGCAACTCTATTTCTGCCTCCGTTAATATGTAAATTATATGTAAAGGCACATCTTAAAATAAAAATACAGCAACTCATTTCTTGAGACCATGCATTATAAGCCTAAGATGCTGACAAACACATCTAATTTCTAGACCTGAAGCTCTACTGGGGCACAGGCCCAGTACTTTTCCTACTTTTTTTAATGAAAAATATCTTAAACATTCTTAACATGAACATTATTACCATGGTTTAAGGCATAAATGGCATACACTGCATGGAAATAATGAAATTATGACATTGAATTTTCAATGTAAATGAATACACTCACAAATAAAGTAAATTGTTAAAACTTAAACTTGAGATTTATACTGGGGCACAGCAGATTTATACTGGCGCATGTGTCCCAGTCAAAGGTGTCTATAGCGACGCTATTTATTTGCTTTGTTTTCTAATGATGGTTAAGCACAAGTTCTCGGAAACCATTTTACTTTTTATATTTTATAAATCACGTTTTCTTCATGGTGATTCTTAATAGATTTATAGATTTATGTAAAAAGTACTGTAGTTCAGTGGTATTGTTAATGTATACTGTATTTAAAAAATGAATGCACAATGAACATAATTTATAGTTTTTCGCGTTATAATAATAATGAGTTAGATAGGTTAGTTAGGTTGTATATTAGTATGTGTAAAGCACATATAAATATCTTATTCTGCATTACCTTATTCTACAACTCTTAATCCTTCCCAATACCTAAACCTAAAAACTACCTTATAAACAGTAGGAGATTATTGAGACAAAAGTCGTAGTTAATAGTTAGTTAATAGCGAGAATTGGCCCTTATTCTACAGTTATTAGGAATCAGTTTGCCTACTTATTTGTTAAAATAGAAATAAAATAAAATAAAATTAAACGATCAATGTTTTGTAAGAATAAAATAATAAAGAAATCATATAATTATTGTTACTGTGTGGATTGGTCTTAAGTTAGCATGACTTCAGTTAGCCTAACAGTCAATAACACTTTAATCAAATGGTATCGGCCTATCACAACAGAAATCTAACTGTGAACTCTTTATCAATGACATCAGACCATAATTAACCTGAAAACACTCTTGAAAACAGTTCTGATGAAGTGATGCTATCAAGATGAATGTTACTGATCTTGGGACCTCTTACACTGGTGACAGTTAAAAAAGAGGAGTGTGTTTGCGCTCCGTTCCTGATTTACTGCCGCAATGAGGAAGTGAACCTGGGTGAAAGATACATGAAGCGATCAGCCATTTACTCCTGAACTCGTGTCCCTGCCTCAATGTTCTGCCCGGAGGGAAACAATCTGCTGAGCTGGGTCATTTACTCTGTTTTGGCAAGTTATCTGGTTGACCTCACCACAACCGAGTTCCTGTTAATGAAAGTGACCGACATTTGGTTGAACTTTTGTGAAACTTTAAAAGAGTTACGCACGGCACGCAAACTGACCGGAATATCTGATGGGGTGTAGCTGAGCCATAGTTACGTTTCAGTGGATCTTTTTCAAGAATGCGCATACACGAGCTTCATTGTGCAATCGTGCCGGTGGAGAAATGAACCTGGTAATGTCGAGCTATGATGGTAAATAAAGAATGCAATAAATAACACAAAGCGTGTCATAATGGCTTAAAATATCAATTCAACCACAGTATGTACACTATCTGCACTGTTCCCTGCCTCAATTCATCTTCCTGCCAACTGCATGAAGAAGTCATTTTCATAAACCCAGAGCTATTCAGTTGGTGCTTGTGTTTCCTCAATGGCCAAGCCCTCAGATTGACATCTATGCAAATCTATGCATATAGTTTGTTTGCGGCGATCATTTCTGTGGTTGTGTAGTTGAGCGCTGCTTGGTTGAGCCTGGCAAGATCATGTATTTTGTTGTCAGAATATGTTTTGAGAGCAAACAGTCAGGATTGCCATGGCAACACTAAGCCAAGCCTGAGGAGAGGGGTTTGGTTGTGGGGAGAGAATCGGTGAATTAAGCATCCGATGCGCTTTGCTGCCGGACCATTACTAAAGCCTCTCGCTTCAGCCTGTGAGCTCAAATTATGAGTGGATTTGTCCATCTGTGATTCGTGAGCTAATTTTTCAGTGGCACACGAGTGCTTGTTTACCTGGCGTGTTCCTGTCGAATGACACACCTACTGATATGCAACACCTGTTGTGGTTGCCCGGATGACAGGCATATGGGGACTCGTCGTTTTATGTTAACACTGCGAGCGAGATCTCACATTTCAGATTTTAAATCCACTTTAGTCCCAACAGCACTTAACCGAAGAGAGGAGTGGTCATAGCCTAAATGCTGTGTTCCTGTCGAGGTGCTGGAGTTGTAAATAATAGTGGGTGTTGTGGGTTAGCCACCTGTCACTGTCATGTGGGCATTCTTTTCCAGCGCACCTGTTTAAACAGTCAAAGGTGTTTGCTTACTGTATTCAAAGTCATATGCCCACAGAATTATCCTTGTGAGCGCTGCGTCCTGTGTGCGTAGTAAATGGGTAACAATTCTTTTAAGCTCCGAATAGTTAAGCTATGAGGTCACCAAACTATTGATTTCAGATGTATTGATCTCAGATGTATTGATCGAAGGCTTTAGGAAGTCAGTGTCTGCTTAGTATAGATAGCGCAGATGCGTCACTTCATTTATACTTCTGACAAGAACACGAAATGGACTTGAGATGTTTGCCTTTTGTTCTATCTGTGCTGGATGACTTCATTACGTAATGCATATTCAGATGTGTGATTGTATGTAGCTAAACAGTTATTCAGAGCAGTCACTTTGTGTTTGCAACGCAACTCATTTTCAGCTCTATGTTGGCTCTACTACGCCATCTAGAGGCTTAATGTATGCAGTCGGCAAATCATGATACCCAACGACTGCACCTCCCGCATTTCACCGTGTACTGTAAGAATGTTATATTGCATTCCGGGTCCGGGATCAGTTGTTTTCTGGTAGAAGCACCAGGGGAAAAAATATGAGATAGATAGATAGATAGATAGATAGATAGATAGATAGATAGATAGATAGATAGATAGATAGATAGATAGATTTAATAATTGTATTATTAATTTAACATAATTGCAACCTGGCAACCAGAGTGCGCGCTTCCAACACAAACATAAACACGCACCTTTGAATGGAAAAGCTCGTTGCACGTGGAGAGCTCTCTTTGTGTATACATAATGACAGGTGCTGTGTTTATAATATATGCATGAAGAGAATATTTAATAACTATATTAAAGTGCTAATGATGACTATTAAAGATGAATTTACAGTCTGTCTTTCATTTATACCATACAGTACAAACACTTTAATAGGAAAAGCTTGGTTTTAAAAAGCTTAGTTTAATCCCGTGTTATCTTTCATTTTCGTCCATCGCAGATCTTAGCCATCCCTGCCAAATTCAGTGTGTGATCTAGGAAAGGGGGAGCACATAATATGCCTTTAAAACTAAGTTTGCAGTGTAGATGGAATGAGGTCAGACAGAAAGCTTCTCATTGCACGCGCCGATTATTATTAGATACTATATTCAACCAATGAACGGCGACGGGGCGTGTCTCTGGCTGAGGACAGGCTAGTGACAGCAGCCGATTGGCTGGATTCTCTTTCCTTTATACCTTCGCAAAAGGATAAATCCTTGTGAGGCGGTGTAGCAGAAGTATTGAAAGTTGTGAAGGGTTATAGGAAGCTCAGAGCATGAAAAAGCGCAGTTGTCTAAACCCACCGCATGGTCGCACGACAAACTATGCTGAAGACACTTGTCCGTTTCCATTAAACGGCTTTAGATACTTTGCGTCCAGAGCACACTCCGGGTTTGTTTTTAGTCGAACCGGCAGTTGAACGACAGACTTACATTTTTTGAAGACGTTACCGGGACCCGACGGAGCTCCAAACCGGAGACATGCGCTCTGTGGACGGACTGCTGGCAGAGTGCTGAACCCAGAGACAGACTCCAGCAACTTTGTTTCCACGCGCGCGGCGAGTACGCACACCAGCATCTTATTTAAGACTCTAAAATATAATTTCAAGACGCACGTGTAGGATTTCCCCAAGCAATTAAAAGTTGACTGTTGCATGGACACGTACTTGGCTATGGTGGAGCAAACGAACAGCACCGACGTGCTCTCCGGCGACTCCATTGATTCGGGTGAGATGGACCTAGACATGGACGCCTCGCCGACCCCCGGCTCCCCAAACTCAACTGGGGATAAAATGGACATCGCATGGTGCAAGACCCCATCCGGACATATCAAGAGGCCAATGAACGCATTCATGGTTTGGTCGCAGATAGAAAGGCGCAAGATTATGGAACAGTCACCGGACATGCACAACGCGGAGATCTCCAAGAGACTTGGCAAGCGCTGGAAACTTTTAAAAGACAGCGACAAGATCCCCTTCATCCGCGAGGCCGAGCGATTGCGGCTCAAGCACATGGCAGACTATCCTGACTACAAATATCGACCTCGGAAGAAGGTGAAGTCATCCAGCGGCAAAAGCGGAGACAAGGGGGAGCGCGTCAGCGGCAGCCCGGGCGCGAAGTCTGCATCCAAAAAGAGCTCGAAAACTCTCAGCAGGACGCACAGGAAGTCCGCTGCGCTTGAGCTGCCATCTCACTCAGTCCCTGCAGACCACCACGCTCTCTACAAATCAAGGTCCGCGTCTGCCGCCAAGCAAATACCCGACAAACCAGCAAAACGCTCGCATGTGTTCGGGGGATGCAGCGCTGACAGCAGCCCGCCTTCCGTCGCTGTGCCCGCCAGTCCCACTCTGAGCAGCTCGGCCGAGTCCAGTGACCCGCTTAGCCTGTACGATGACGGGCTCGCCAGCGGAAAAGAGGACACCGAGTCCGCGGCGCGCTACAAATACACGCGCGCACCGTCTCCAACGCCCTCCGCGTCTCACTCGTCCTCCTCACAGTCCTCTTCGTCAGACGAAGAGTTCGAGGACGAACTGGCGGACCCCAGTCCCGGCTTTGACAGCTTCGGCACCTTTGGCACTGCGCCCCTGGATAGAGATTTGGAGTTCAATTTTGAGTCTGGCTCCGGCTCGCACTTTGAGTTCCCCGATTACTGCACTCCAGAGGTGAGCGAAATGATATCAGGGGACTGGCTCGAATCGACAATATCCAACTTGGTATTCACTTATTGAACTATTGTAACAAATCTGATTGAGATTGAGAAAAATCTCTTTATGACTGTCGTAAAGTTGGAGGGCTGAAAAGTCCTCCGAGGCGAGTCAGACAACGAGTCAACGACACGATTCCTTCTGTTTATCATGCATCAGATACTGTGGGTTTTCATTATCCACTGACAAGAGTGCAGATGAAAGTGCTTAGCTTGCTCGTTGGGTGCTGGAAGGAGTGACTTGACGCGCGCGCGCGCGCTTTGGAAGAAGAGGACGGCATTGCGCGGTGGTGAAGTGCAACTTATCCACTTGCTTTAACTTAAAAAGGGACGTTTTAAAACAGTCTGGTCAAATTCTTGCTTTGGTGGAGGTACTGAATGGAGAAAGGTGTGAGGTTGTTTTTGTGACCAGAATCGCATGCTTTCATTACGATGTAACCGCGAAAGCGTAACTGGTGTTGATTCATTGAAACATAACGGCAGCGCTTTATCAGACGCAAAAAGACACACGATCACCAGCTTTTCTGTCGACATGACATCAGGATTCAAACGCAACTCAGATGATTCAACTCTTTACACTACAAATCAGGACCAAAATTCATCCGAGGAGCGTTCTGTCTCTCTCTCTCTATTTGCCTTTTACGTTTCCATCCTCTCCCAAGTAACTTTTCCGTGCTGGCATTTTTATATCGATGTATTTATAATGGCCCAACAGTGCTCCCCCCCCCCCCCCCTCTCTCTCCCTTCAATTGTGTTCTAGTCAGTCTGTTGTGTGTATAGTCTACACATGCACATGTCTGTCTTTGTCGCGGAAGGGCTAGACTCGTTTCGTATTATTTAATTGACCTCTCATACGGAAAGGAGATTAAATGTTTCATTATTTTCTAAGTGTATTTTTGTACAAAATCTATCGAGGGGGTGTCAATCGGTGAATATCGCTGTTTGGATTTCCGATTTTTAAAACCAGGGGGTCGGGTTGTCTCCAAAATCTGCCCCCTAACCATGTTTACAGTGTCAATCCACAGGCTTCTTAAAGAGACAGTGTCTGATTTTCAATGACCAATCATCATTAGCCTACGATGCGCGCTGAATGAGGTTGTTTGTAGCTGCAGCGACGTCTGCAATTTATTACGTTCTTATTGGATACTGTACCTTTTGAATACCGATTTCTTTGTGCTTTTATAGTGACACGTTTTGGTTTGAACCACTGGATGGAATTACAGATACGTCGAAATGCCTCTAAGTTCATGAACAATGAAGTACGTCTTCACTCCATAATTGTACAAGGATATTTAATCTTTTCTACTTGTTGGCTAAATGTAGCTAATTGTTTTAGTATATTATGGCATGGCAAATAGCATTTTGTATTTCTGAATTCAGGTTTATGTAGAGCAGTCGTGTTTAAGGCAGAGGGGTGGACATGAAGATTTCTATGTACATTGACTGTAAAATAAGTAAAAGAGTGCGTGTTTATGTCCGACGATGATATATCATGACAGGAGCGAGAACATATATCTTTATACATCCCTATGTTTAAGAGTGTTGTTCATGAGTTTTGGAATATATAGATATGTTTTATTGTTTCATTTCGTGCAATATGCTGTGTACAATATTGTTTTGTCTTACCATACCATATCTCAACATTTGAGTAGTGGACTCAAAAGCCAGCCAATTGTGTCAAGTCACTGCCTGTCAGACCTCTGTACAGAACTTTGTCTTTTTTCCAAGAAGGAAATAAAATCAGCTGGAACTGAAAGTCAGTTGTACTGCCGTTTCTGTTTTCATGACACATTCCTGTATTTATTTTCATCAAGAATTATTCTATTCTTTCAATTAAACTTTTCTGCCTCACCTTGGTCAAAATACACGTTCAATCTGTGATGAATGTTTACTTAGTGTATTGATGCTGTTAGAAAAGCATTTTGGTCTAAAATATTAGGAACATTAATAGAATACTCAAAAGTATATAAACGGCCACCTCTACCAATACATGTTCCTCACATCAATATTTATTTTATTATCAGACATGAGACACTTGGAGTGGTGCATAACTTAAAGACTGCCAGGTAAGCTTATGGAATCCTACGGGTGCAGGAGTATTACATTAAGATATTTGTCCTTTTCTGCAGTCTATGGTAAACATTTTCCACTACAATGAGACACAGGAGGGTGAGTATGGGCCTACCGGAGGCTATCGAGATACAGATTACAAACTCCCCCATTATTAACATGCAATACTCACATTACATGCTTGCAATATGCCTGCGTGTTTACACAAGAATGAAAATGAGTACATCAGATGGTTTGACAACATCTCCAAGAGCTGAATGTCCAGACTGAAGCGGTTCTAGAAGCAGCTCAGTCTAAATGATTATGTAGCATGATCCCAACTGATAGCGCAGGGTGGAGGATGAATGCACGGTGCTGCAGCACGAGGGTCTAGACATGGGCTCTGTGGGGGAGGAGTGCGAGACAGATGAGACGTCTCTGCCGAGAGGCTGCACTGGGGCGCTCAAGTGGATTGTTTAGCAGGGATGACTGCTGAAACCAATTAATTCCTTCTGGGTGCACTGGTTTGTGTCGGGAAAGGGGAGGGGGCTCTCGAAAGATTTTGTGTTAATCTGTTTACATCCCCCAAATGAGAAGAAAGACAGGAAGCTGTTTGGAAACCAGAGTTGCGCAAAGTTATGATACGAATGTATCAGTCTGTCAAGCGGACTGAGATGATAGATTGTGTTGGACTTCTGGTTGCAGTCTCATATATTTATCGAACTGATTATCTGCGACATAATGGAAGTTTTGAAAGAATGTATAAACAAATTTAATATGCGTAAAAAGCAACTTTGGTTAATACAGCATGTGAAATAATATTTAATACAGGGAATTAAAGATAAACATACTGATTAACGCTTTGGCACAGAGCAGAAGGCAGCACAGATGGTTCGATTTGGTGCATAATTGCTTACAAATATTTACACCTATCCACATATTTTATGATGTCCCTAGTTCACTCTATTAAAAGATAGATGTGGCTTTGTCAAGTACGTTGGGGCGGGGGGCGGGTTAAGGAGTCAAAGGGGCGTGGCCAACAAACAGTTTGAAGCATCACTGCAGGAATCAAGCACTCGGATGCTGAAAGTTTTATGATTTTGGATTACGATGAAAATGCTAAGCATGTATAAAAACAACACATTTCTGACGTATTTTCTGTTTTTAAATGTTATCAGTATATCTTTGTTATAAGGGGGGCAAGGCAATGCGTATGTACTTAATTTTGCTTATTTACTTTACTTATTCTACAATAAATATGAACTTTTTTGATTCTGATTGCATCTTTTTCTGGTACATGGAAATGATTTAATGTGTAAGACTTTTTCCATGTTTCAGTTTGTTTAATGATTTCAGATTGCAGAGACTGATCCTCATAACTCATCTTTTAGTTTGGGTCACACATCCTCAACTATCAGGGAAAGTCTTTTGGTATTATCTGGATTTTCAGCAAACTATTTGCTGAATAGAGAATTCTCGAAATGGCAAAGCATCTTAACATTCTCAGAGATACTGTTTCAATATCAGGGTCATGCAGTCAGTTTTATTTCATAAACTTAAGGTCACCTGTATGTGGAGATGTTCATCTGTTCTTGGTCCTTGATCATAAAGTCACCGATAGCTAATGATTTAGTTGTATATGCCGGCATGTTTTGCTGTATTGGTAGAGTGATTGTCGTGAGGCCTAACGCAATATTTTTGAAACACTCACTCATTTACTTATTCATATTTTCCACTAAACTAAACAAAGGGAAGTATATTGCAACTATATGAGAATTAAGCTGTAATACAACTTTTTATATTTTGAAACCTGTAGTGTAGTTTTTATAAAGGAGTTTCTATCTATACTTAGTTCTTTCTTCATTATACAGTCAAAGTCATCTATTTAAAAAAACAACGTTAGTTTTGTAATAAAAAACCTTCAGATCAAACATTTTTGACCGGTAGTGTAGATGTAATGTGGAAACTGAAGTCATATAAGACAACCCAACACGAGATTTATCTTGGCCTCTGAATGCAAGATAGGAGTTTGTATGAGTTTTACTGCATTAAAAGATTACAAAGTAAACCAAATGACAGTAAACAAATGCTTCAAGGTTATTTGAGTACATGGAGGAAGTTGCACTGCAAAAAATGACTTTTTTAGTATTTTTGTCTTGTTTTCCAGTACAAATGTCTAAAAATTCTTGAATCAAGATACATTTTCTTGATGAGCTAAAGGACCTAAGAAAATAAGTCTTGTTTTAGGCAAAAAATATACAATTTAAGTTAGGAAAAAGGTAAAACCTAATTTAAGTTTTGTTTCCCCATTGGCAGATAGTTTTTTCTTTTTTAAGCATGTACTTAAATGTAATATTTTTTTGTCTAAAAACTTAGGTCATTTTGCCAATCAAGAAAATGCATCTTGATTCAAGAATATTAAGACATTTAAGAAAAAGTGCTTTCCTTGACCAGGGCTTCAAGAGGAAAAGCGTATTTATTCCCTCAGCAAACTGTTAGGGATTCTGCAGGGATTTAGTGTGCGTCTGTGAGATGCTGGAGACATTATTGTGTGTGAGAGAGAGACAGTGTATTAATGTATGCCTAAGATAGCAAAGATAGCTGTGTTGCCTTGGGATGTTGAAATGTCTTGTTTTGACATGCCTTGTCTTCCATGCAAAGAGAAAAAAACTAGGAGAAAAAAGACATTGCAGGCATCAGAAGACAGCACAGCTAATTAGTCACTTTTGTGCGAGAAGCGTGGTGAGATGATGTCACCGGCAGTGAAGTAATTACTACCCATAAATCATAGCGTGTGAGAGGTAAGAGTGGAGGGGTGAATGCTGCCGCTGGCAGATCTATTATGTTGAACTCATGAGCCCACTTCAGTTTCCTTTCCTTTCTAGATAGGTAAATAGACACCTTCTAACTCCAAGACATACTTTACAATAAAGGCAGATGAACTCAAAACACTTCCTTACCTACACGCGCCACCCACCCGCCTCGCGGTTTTAGCGCATCTGGGTCTTTAAGTCTGAAATTAATTTCAATGTTTTTCAGCACATCGACGGAGTAAAAGCCCTCCGACTGCGCCGTGACATCAGGCATCATCCGCGGCATTAATTTTCTTTTCAGCGTCGCAGCGGTTGTTTTGGCACCCCCTTATGTTTTTAATGGTTTGGTATCTCGGGCCCTTGTCAGGATCTTTGTAGAGCCCTTTGAAATTAGAGCGAAATTCTGTCAGCATATGCTTTGATTTATTTTCGTTCTGTCGCTCTCTCTCCACGCAGCAGAGGAAGCCTGATGTTTTACTGTTTCCAAACTGTGTGTGAATTTGCTGATGGTGCTGAACTGTACTGATGCGCAGGCAGTCAGAGAAATTCGGCTCCGCGGGCTCTGCCCGGCAGTACCACTTCAGACGTTCTCTTCCGCTCTCATGTGTGTATTACTAGGAGCAACTCAGTATATGTTTAGGTCATGTTTATGTGCGGTTCGCACGCCCGCGTGTGTGCCGAAGGGTGACTTTGCATCACAGCTGCTTGTTGATGCTTTGGACTGTAAGTGTTCAGTTTTCATATATTTCTTTGATGTTGGGCGTGTGTTCTTATAGTTGTGAAGCTGTACTGCACATGGATGCATGAGGGTCCCCAGAGGATTTTTCCCAGTATTCAGCATTGGTTGATGGGATTTATGGGGAGAGCCTTTTATAAGGATGTTTGTATAATATAGAGCTGTGAAAATATGACTTCTGGTTCATATGTTAGGGGTAGGCTGCGCTGTGTCATTGAATTCATATGTAAAGTAAAGTAGTGGAGTTTGGAGTAAAACTAAAGCTCAGCTTTGAGGAGAATTCAAAGGGATAGCTCACACAAAAATGAAAATTCTGTCATCATTTATTCACCCTCTCGTCGCAAAACTCAAAAGCAGATATTTTGAAGAATGTTGATAACCGAACCACGGTAGTACCCATTTGCTTCTATTGTATGAACACAAGACCAATGAAGTGAATGGGTGCCAGTTACCAACATTCTTCAAAATAGCTTCTTTTGTGTTCTGAGGAAAAAATAAAGTCATACAGGTTTGAAATGACAAGAAGGTGAGTGAATGATGACAGAAATTTGGGTGAACTGTCCCTTTAAGGAGACTAGGTTACAATATGAGGTGTATGGTACAGAATGGTTAAAACACAAATTTATTGGACTAAAGTATTTGGCACATCAGAGAATATGGTTTATACCAAAAACGAAACAGAAAATAAAAAGCTCAGAAGAAATAAAGCGTACATTAGCTGCAGTTTTATTTTGTATTAATATTTGTTTATCCTCTTTAAATTCATCTCAAAGCTAAACTTTATTTTTACTCCAAACACACCAATGCAACATGCATATAATTTTTCTTTTATTTTCTGAACATCACTTTTGGACAATGCTGTATAAGACCTCAAATTAAATATGCATTTTTGTCAATTTGCCAATGTTATTGATGTTATCTGCCATGTACAATGAATATAAATTGTATAAACAGCTTTAGCTTTAATAAGCTCATCACTTTCTCATGAGCGTCTCTCAGTCACAGACAGCTGCATGTAATTTATGTGTGCTTTTGGGACGTCTGATGGGCCGTTTGAACATACGTGACAAATGACAATCACATGACAGAACCGTATACATCCATCTGTGTATTTCCAGGGACTAATCAGGCAGAAGAAATAAAAATGACAGAGAACGTTTAGAAACAGCAGTGACTCATAGAGCTCTAACAGTGCTGATCTTTTCTTTAGCACATAAGGAACCCTGAACCTGGTGCTCTCTTCACAGCCCAGTGCAAATGCAACACAGATGTTTCTGCACTATAAAGTTTCCTCTCATCTCTTCTTCTCTCTCTCTCTCTCCTCATCTTATCCTCTCTCATTCTCATTAGAAAACCATGGTTCAGTTTGGCACAAGACGTTTAAGCTTCCCAGTTCCACCCATCAAACCTTCAGTTTCCCATGGCCTCTCCTTCCTTACTCCCTTACATCTACACATGACATCTTTCCTTTGTAATTCTTTTCTCCATTATTTCTATTTTCCTTATTACTTTCTCTTTTTCTTTTTTATTGTTGTAAATGTCATCTGAACTACACTGTAAAAAAACATAATTTTACAGAATTTCTTTGGCATTTTTGATATTTTACAGATTTACTGTTTTGTTTTTCAGATTTTTATGTGTTTTTGAAATAAGGTCAGAAAAACAAATTTACCGGAAAACGGGGAAAACGTCATTTTACAGCGAAAAATATATTTTCTGGTTTCAACAAGATTTTTTTGTCACAATTTTTTTTACAGAAAAAGACTGCAAATTTACAAGACAAATGGGGAAAACAATTTAAAACACATTCTTATATAAAAAATAAGTACAGTATATTTCTGTTACAGTGTAGGTTAGATAGGGCTGGTTACCACACTTAACATTTTTAGGGTATACCTTGAAGCATTAACAGCCAAAAAGTTTTTTTGAATTTCTTCCTATGAATAAAGTGAATACTTGTGACAACATACCCCAATGATGTGTTGTGTTAGTTCATGTGTTCTATGTGTCTGTCTATTATCTGTCTGTCTGTAATGATGTTTACTGTATATGACTTAACAGCTTCATTTCTAATCTTCTAGTCTTAACAGAATGGAATTTCACCAAATGTTGTCTTTTATCATTTTGTCATAGTGTTTAAAAGTTTTTCTTTGATTTCCATCAGTTTGAATGTATACACAGCAAGGCAGGTTATCGACAAGTTTAAAGTGGGAGATGTAAGGAAGAATTCGATATAAACAGAGAGAGTTGCTGAAAGTTTCGGTTTTGTTAGTACAGAGCACATCTGTGAAAGCAATCACTGTATATTGCACATGAGGATGAATGTCCTGTGACAGTTGGAGATTGGCTTTACCCTGTGTGTGTGTGTGTGTGTGTGTGTGTGTGCGTGCGTGCTTGCGTAAGCAGTTCCACATGGTTCAGAGTGGATTGAATAATGTCTCAGGGACTACAAGAGACCCAGTCACCTCTTTCATGGTGAAAGAGAAAGAGAGACCAAACTCTATTCACTGCTATCTAAACTCAGTTTACATTAATGGAGTTTGAACACTATTGACAGGGAAACGTTCCATGTCAGAGCCGTGCAAATTGGAAGGTGAGAGATATTTTCCCATGAGAAGTTTTTAGTTTAATGCGCAGCGGTTTAGAGATGAGAAGACTCGGCGTTCTGTGGATTATTATGAAAGTAAGATCTGAAGCGAGAGATTTGGGGCGGGCGGCACAAATGAGAGGGTGGCAGACCTTTGGAGCATCTGCCAATGTGCCTGTGAATTATAACAGATTCAATCGAGCAAGTGGGCGGAGAGTGTTTCTGAGCACTGACACTTCAGAGTCCGCAGAAGGTTGAGCCACTGGCGAGGGTGTGGATTGTTCAGCATTTTCCACTTTATTGACCCCGTCCAGTCAGCTGAGGTTTGACTGGTAAAACTAAATGTGCATTATTTCTGTAAGGAATAATACTGTAGGCATTACCTCACCTGCTTTGTTGGAAGCATCCAGGTTGTGACTACGTGGCTGTAAAAAGTCAAGTAGAATATTCAAGTCGGGGTCAGTAGAATTTTAAAGCTATAGGATCATAAATACAGTAGTACTGTTCATGCATGGTTGTACTTAAAGTACCCCATGTATCATGTACGACAACTTTGTGTGTGTACAAGTCAAGCTGCTCATTTGACAAAATGCTGAATGCTGAAAGTTGCTTTGGGTAAAAGCGTCTGCTAAATGAATACAAGTAAACCTTAAGAGGCAAAGATCTTAAACTGTGCATATATAAATAGCATTATATTAATATAACATCATGTGTGTATTACCTAGGAGTATCTATTTACGGAAATGCAATATAATAAAAATGTCTTCAGTGGTGTATAAATGCCTTACAAAATGAAGCGTTATGTTTTTATTACCTTAGAATGAGCTATTTCTATCTACATACACCGCAGGTCACCTTACACGGAATTCGCCATGTTGTTACTACAGTAGGCCTATCTCTAAACGGACAAACACAAAACGCGTTTCCTAAATATGTTATCTCCTTCGGCAAAGAAGCAAAAAACTAGACAACATCTTTGTCCTGTGTCAGCCACCGTAGTGCTTCAAAGAGAGGGGTGATCGGTGGAGTGAGCCGTTGGTTGCAATTCACAGCCTCACCACTAGATGGGGCTATAATCTCCACATTGCTCATTTAATATGAAATGGAAAAAATGTCTGGACTTGGTACATTTTTTACTCATCATTAATGTTTTAACATCTAAAACAATTGTCATTAAACACCACATTTACTTGATTGTCTATTTTACACAAATATATTTGATGATTTTTCAATAATTCACAGCAGTGAGCCAAAAAATACATAAACCAATGCACAATTAAAGCTGTCATTTGTGAAGTCCACCGCTTGTGTTGGTCTGCCAGTGGAGCCGTTTTCTGCAGAAATAATGGTTTTAAGCTCTTAGCCTTTTATTCATTAGCGGAACCAAATACCTTCAGTTGTTTCATCAATATTCACTAATTGCTTTATAAACTTCTTCTGGAGTCTGTGCTCACAGGACTGAATGAGGTGTTCTTCAGGTTTAACATTTGCTGTAGTTCCATTGACTTCTCTTAAGATCTTTCAATTGTCTTTTTTAATTAATCCCATTCCAGCTTTATTGCACCAAAGAAAATTCAGTCGAAATATGTGACAGACTTGTACTTTTAGAAAATGGTTCCAATGAAGTCTGTAAAATGGTACAATGTGGGTCTTTCATCAGGAGAACTGTTGACTTTTCAGTACAGTACCAGTTTGTACTCCATCCACTGAAATATGTCTTGTTATATCTTAGTGCTCTGTAGTTAAGAGTGACCTAAACATTAGTCATCACAATACTGTCTACACCGTGCTGCGCATGTCCTGAAAAATTAAGCCCAAGCTATTCGAACGCCTCCTAGTGGCTGTCTCATAAACCCACCCTCTCCGTGTAAAGGAACCGGAATCATGCCAGAAACGCCTAAAACTCCAATTGCATTTCAAATATATTTTTGCCAAAGATGTTTTTTTTGTCATTTTAGTTCATTCTTATCATGCTGATGTATGTTCAAGTGGTTTTTGATAGTTAGAAGATGTTCAAAAGTAAAAAGGGAGTGGTAACATGGTTTCTTCGTTTATGATAAGTCATTAAAAATGGGCTGGACCTTGATACTGTGGCTGCAAACTCCAAATGATGCCATTGCCGCAATATGTCAGTGGCCATATCTTGGACATTTTGGCTTCGTTTTTCTACAGTGGAAGTGAATGGGGATGTGTCGTCTATGTTTTTTATTGTCTGTGGTCTATACCAAAAGATCTGACTGTGGTCAGTCTTTATATTGATTGTAGTTTTATCCTGAACATGAGCAAACATTTTACATAAAGAAAATCTTTAGGAGCATCCATCAATCCATTTATTTATTCACCAGCACAATTACAATAATTACATGGGCAATTCCAGCATTATGGATGTGACATAAAAACACATTTGTTGCCAATATACTAAACCATCTGTTTATATTTTACTAACCCCTTGTTAATAGTGTCTACACAGAAAAATATCAGTTTTTGCAATTTTTCTATTTTACAAAAGGTAAATAAACCTGTGTTATGGATGCATAAACCAGAAATGTTTAAACAATTATAAAAATAATAAATGAAAGGACAAAATCTAAACTGAAAAGCATACTGTATATACTGTACCCTACATCAGATTGTCATCTCTGTGCTATGATGCTGACTGTGTAGAAATACTCAGACACGTTTTCACACTTTCACTGTTGGAGTTCAGCAAATAAACCGACATCCTACAGATCTATTCTGGGTTAAAAACTGTTCGACTGCAGCTTTCAGTAACTAGAAGACACTTCAGCTGTTTCAGTCTTCATTTCAAAGCTCTTAAAGTTAAAAATGGCTCCGTATTAGCTGGAGTATTTATGAATTTCTGGGGAGAAACCAGAAGAAATGAAACCATTGTATGATAAGTCAGCACTGACTTTGCTAGGATTTGATATACAGTATGTGCTCCACTTGATGGATGTGCTAGGTGTATGTTCCTCATTAATCCTGACGGCATTAAAACACAGTCCTGCCTTCCTGCCTGCACGCAGATCCTATAGCGGCCCGGTACGGGGGTGGAATGTAACTTTTGGCAGGAGCAACAGTGGTCGCCTTTGACGGGACGCACCCCGCGCAGTTGCGTTCCTCTCTGAAATATTTCTGTTACAGTCGGTTGCCGTTGTCAAACACGATTATTGATACGCTGCTTCTATTTTCATTTGGTCGGTCTCTGTACCTCCCTTTTTTCCACCCGGTTGTGTTTCCAGCATCAGGGCCCGAGCGCTCAATCAGCAAGAGTCCGTACGAGTAATGATGCCTTCGTGTTTTTCTTGGGTATGGGCTTCAAACAAAAATACACAGCCTGCTACCCACCTCACACATGCAAGGAAAGAAATACACCCACTTTTTCTCACTTTAACACGCACACACACTTCACAGCATGCTAGCGGTTTCATCTCCACCACACTTGTGGGTCTGATCCTAAGCAAGGCGTAACTTTCATATCTGCTTCTTTTCCTTCGTGACAGGTTGTAAAATAATCTGTGACTTTAAAGCTCTCAGCTTTCTTCATTTCGGCCTCTAAAGGGTCTTGTTTTGTACATCAATGTTTCATTTAATTTTCAGCCTCAGCCCTGATGTTTCTCTTTAGGAGAAACAAAAATAGACCAAATGAGAGAAAAGTAATGGTGATAGCGTAGCTCAGATACTTTAGTGTTGGAATCCAAAGTGGGTCATTCCTGTAAAACAAAAACTGCTTTGTGAAACAAAAATCTTGTGTAATGTTCTCTCCCTGTTTATTTGGTTACGATGTGCTTGTTTTGCTTTGTGTATTTCTTGTATAAAAATGTGACTCAAACAGTTATTATGTAATGAAAGATTTACGCTTGAGATTTTTTGTTTTTCGATTTTGAAATAAAAAAGTGTCCACTTGGCAAATCTGCGCATACACAAAACCAATGCAAGTCAATGGGCACGACGGTTGTTCAGTTACATTCTTCAAAATATCTTCTTTTGTGTTCTGCAAAAGAAAGCCATACAGGTTTGGGAAAATATACAAAGAGAGGAATTTAAAGTGATTTTAGAATATAGAATATGTAGGGCCATATGATTTCCATGATGCGGAAAACGCAGGCGGAATCCAGGCATTTAAATGGAATTTGATGTATAACGCAGAATCTTGCAAATTTAGAACTTCTTAATCAGAAAATCACACTGAACGGCTGATAAAATAGTTAAGTAGGTGTAAAAGAAAAAGAAAAGAAAATGCACTTGAGAGATGCTGGTATTTATTGACATAGTTGTGCAATACGCCATGTTTTTGGATTTTTTTTCCGTAAATGCTATAGTATACTGAAGTGTTTGATTCCTTTGATTGTAGGCCTCCTCTTAACTATACATAAAGATGAACTCCACTTTCAATTTGAGAGATGAATGTGAACGCTTGTGTGTGTGTGTGTGTGTGTGTGTCAGTGTAATTTATACATATAGATCTAACCTTTACACAAATGGTAAATCATTTGGCTTCCCTCCAAGGCCACAGCGATTAGAAGGTAGATTTTTAAGACTTCTCTGTGCTTATACAGTTGCCTGTCACTGTATACTGTTTTTGGACACTCTATTTCCATCCGTTCCCATGACCCCTCTCTATTCTCCAAGCGAGCGCACCTGCGTGGCTTGACACACCTGTGTGAGCGCTCTGTGTTTGGTAGATTGTTGTCATGGCGACTGGTGAGATATCTCACAGCCGAGGGCCGCTTGATAGGATCGGCCGAAGTGGACCACCCTCAGGGCAGCATGTGAAAGACCTCATTGTACCAGGAACCACAAGCAAATCTATTTCACCCTGTGTGGCGACACGGCTCAGAACTGTGACTATGCGCTCTCGGCTGATTCCCTCGCTTTGTTCACAAATGCTATTCTGTTAGTATTGTCAGAGGGAGTTACTGTAACCCTAGTTGTGGTGTGGACTGCGCAATTTACTGATTTTAAACATATTTTTATATTTGATGGTTTTTATATGGTTCTTTCTCTTTAAGTAGTTAAAGTAGAGCTCTTGATGTGTGTTTAACTCAGAGATGGCAGGCAGCTGGCAGGAGCTTCAAATCATGTGGCTGTTTTGGCCCCGGCAGCTGCTCGCAGGATTACGGAAACTTCAAGAAATGGATTCACAGCAGTTCGCACCGCTGGCCAGATCAGTTTGATTGAAGGAACACCAGAAAAATATTGTCGACACAAACGCACCTCAAACAATACTTTGTAAAAATAGCTTGGCACCCATATGTTTATGTATGAATGGTTTATTGCAAAATAAAAGAAAGCCTCCAAAGCTCAGTAAAACATGACAGATAATAAAAAATTAAACAATAGACAAGATATTCTGTTGTTCATAATAGACTTTATGATAAAATGTCATTATTTATTCATGCTCATGTTGCTCTAAACCTGTATAACTGTTACTTCTCTAGAACACAAATGTGTTTTTCTTCAAAGAATATTTTTGCTAATATTTTTATAATGCAATATTAATATACATAACTCTGTCTTCAGAGCTGTATAAAGACCTTATACAATGAAGCGTTATGTTTTTATTACCTTAGAATAAGCTATTTCTATCTACATACACCGCGGGTCTCCTTACATGGAATCTGCCGTGTTGTTTCTACAGTAGCTCTAAACGGACAAACTGCTCTACAGAACGGGATTCTTAAATATGTTATCTTCTTCAACAAAAAAGCAAAAATGCAACATCATCTTTGTCCTGTGTCAGCCACCGTAGTGCTTCGAAAGTGAAGGGTGAGCGGTGGAGTGAGTTTTTGGTTGCAATTCGCAAATGAATCACTTTGGAAAAGTGTATGAATATTTTTCGGATGTTCATGTTTTATCAAACTACATCATTTGTGGCTGTTTCTGAGAGTTTTCAGTAACCAACTTGCCAATTTACTAGTAACCTTACTTTGACTTGCCTTTGGTCTCTGGTGCTTTACATTACCACACTATACCTGCTATTGTTGATGAAAGATATGTTCTTGTGCCCGTGAGGCGTGTGAAGAATCTTTAAGAATGCGATGCAAAGGATCAGTGAGTGCTGAGAATTCAGCATCAGTCATTGTAACTGCTCGTGGCTGGAAACGCACCGTTGGGCTGTTTGGCTGTCACTCTGACTGAGGGAACGCTGGCTGTCACAGGGGGACTCTGGTGCCACGCTCTGGCTCAGCTCTTCACGGCTGCCAGCTTGGCCCGGCTCAGGCAGGCGGCACAGCTGTGAGCTCTAGGACGAGCCCGGAAAACTTCTGTAGTCCTTTTAGCTCAGCATATGTGCATTGACACACTATTGTGTCAAGTACATTGAGTACATACGTTTATTTCTAGCTAGAAACCATTTAAATCCATCAGCCGCCTAAACAGGTGGTAAGTTTGTGCTCCATGACCCATGTTCAGTTACGTCTCGTTGCATGTCTGTGTTTTTCAGCGTGTGTGTCTGTGTTTGTAATGAACCCCTCTGACTGGTAGATTTCCCCCACTAAAATGTGCAACCCTATATGCTCTGGATCAGCAAAGTTTAGCTTCACACAGACACAAGGCTCCGTTCATGGCCTCGCGTAATAACCTTTGAGAGATATTTTGATAAGTTTGAATTGTGGGGGCATATTCGTAAATAATTACCACTGCGGCTTTAACACACTTCCTGTTCTCCTCTCGACTCCTCAGAGAGCACTTGTCAGAAAATTGCGGGTAAACTTAGCTAGTGCTGATAGGGAAGAGGTGGGAATTCTCTCTCTCTCTCTCTCTCTCTCTCTCTCTCTCTCTCTCTCTCTCTCTCTCTCTCTCGCTCTCGCTCTCGCTCTCTCGCTCTCGCTCTCTCTCTCTCTCTCTCTCTCGCTCTCTCGCTCTAATGTGTGTGACTGTTGAGTCATGAGCTCTGGTCCAGGGATCAGAAGAGCTGAAGGGGAAAGTCCAGAGTCTTTTCCATCTGCACCTGGACAGACTTACATTCCACAGGCCACAGGACTGAATGAACAGCCTGTACGAGTGTGTGTGTGCGTTGGTACTGCCCTACAGTTTTGCCCCAAAAGGTTAAGAATGCTAAAGCTGTACCAATCCTGCAATTCCTAACCACATGAAACCACCTTTGGAATGGCATAAAATTAACACTTTTTTGTTGATTTTACATTCCTTTTTTAACTTAAAGAGGAGGGATACAGTATCACCGATGCTATTTATACAACCTCTCACCTGTTTCACTACACAGACACGCCAAACACACACAAACCTTATAACTCATGGCTAAACGTAACTTTCCTATTAACCTGTTGACATTGTTATTAAATTTAAAGCAAAACATATTTCACTGATTTATGGACCTTTCAAATAGCGACGACCACATCAAATGTTAACACAACTTGGTTTTGGACAGCTTTCACTTGATTTGTGGAGATAAGTAAAGAAATGCAGCCTTCACAAGTATAGCCAAACACACACACACATTTTCTTGGCAATAAAAAACGCACACTATCCTCTAACCTATATCGTTTCAAGTTAATTATAATTGCCGTAAACTCGACCGAACCCTCAAATTTGAACCCTAAATTAACCTGCCCATTTAAGGTTTTACAAAGTCAATAAAGACTTATTCAACCTCTTCACAACCTTTCCCAAACGTTTCCTGAAAGCTTTTATCAGATTTAGCTGATTTCAATAGACATTTGTTTGGCAGCTCAGTCATGCCACTTTTCACTTTTTCACAGAAAACCAAACTTTAATACCCCCCTCTGAGGCAGTCAAATGAGACTGTGGTCAGGAAAAACTCCCTAAGATTCCCCTAATTTAATCCCTGAAAATTAGAAACACACACACACACACACACACACTTCTGCGCTCTCTCTTCTGAAGTGTTTGAAAGTCCTCTGAAGGAATGCTGTCCTAATAACCTAAAATAGCAGCAGGACGGGCTTTACATGCGCTGAGAGCCAGGACCTTGTTGTTTCCGGAGTCATCTCTGACCTTCTGTCTTTTGTCCGCTGCAGCGGTTCTGTGTGGGAGCTGCAGCCTTTCCCAGACACAACAGAAATCAGAGGCTGTGGTTCCTTTCATGGCTTCCTCCTCATTGTTTGCTTGTCTGCGGGACTGGAAACCAGTATTGACAGACAGGCGACTTTGGTAACTCTTAACTCATGTTTGAGCAGAAACTAGAACTGAAGCACTGAGAGATCAAGGCCGATGGCTGAGCTCCATGCTTTTCCTACACTTTTGAGACGATGTAAGCAGTCATTCTAACCTTGTTGCTTTCAGTCTGATGGCCAGATTTCCCCGACACATTGCTGCCAAGTAGCAGGGGTTTTCTTTTGGTTATTTGTGTTGTGATAAGAGAGGTTGCATAGCAGGAATCCAGGTCAAGCTAGTCGATCTTGGACCAGCCATAAATAAACTACCAGCAGGTCATACCAGCTTAAGGTTGTCATGCTGTTTTTTGGAAACTGGTAGGTAGTCAACCGGCCAATAACTGGCTTTAAATTGTGAATGACAAGCTTATACCAGCTAGAATACAGCTAGCATGTTCCAAGATGATTTTTCCAACATGGTTCTGCTCAGAAATAGGGATCTGGCCTCTGGCTGCATATTTAAAGCACCACAGTGAGCACTAACTTTGAGAAACAGGACTTGTAAATTGACAGGAAACGTTACAAGAGCACTGATAACTTAGCCAGATGCTAGACCCCCTGCGTGAGCTTGTGCACAGAATGTCTGAGGCTGTGTGTGTGTGTGTGTGTGTGTGTGTGTGTGTGTGTGTGTGTTGTTCAGAGGTGACTGTAAGGTCATATGTCGCTCATTACATTAACTCATTAACTTTCTGGCGGCACTCATTCAATGCAAATGCAATACGCAGTGAGACATTTGACAACCCTGTCATGTGTACTTGAAACTTTTTAAAGCAAAACAACTACTTCATCATTGTTGACGTACAGCCATTCATTTTCAATACTTTAATTTTCAATACTTTAATTTTCAATATTAGACATCTTTCTAGGATTTCGGGCCCCATTTTCAAATAATGTAATTACAACATTGAAGTACATTATAATTACGAGCTTTCATGTCAGCTTGGAAATTTACAGAAATTGAATTATGTTCTCAAACACTTTACAGTCTTTAATGCTAATTTCTAAATTAAATACAGAAGACTCCTCATTAAAGCTACGAAACACATTCATTTCTTCTTTTCTTTTGTTCTTTGATTAACATTAGTGACAGAAGTCACCGCAGCAGGTTTTAGAATGCGGCCCCTTTAAGAGCTGCCGCTCTGCGCAGATTATCTGACGCCCATTTTGACAACTCTTTGCGTTCATTTAGAATTTTAAGTCTGTGCTTACGAAAATACTAGACATAACTGGCTTTCTGGCATTATCTTGTGTGTTTTTGTTCATTCAAGCACTAAAGAGAACTTCATACTGGTGTGCTATCTGACAGAGATTCACTGACGCAGCCTTTAGCCCGTGACTGTATACGGGTCCGCTGTCGCGTCGCGTCGCGATGTGCCGTGTCCCACAGCTAGAAGCTGTCTATCTATACTGAACGCGTCAAAGCTATACTGTTTCAAATCACACTTAAATGGTTTAAAGGCCTTTACAAGAATAAGAGCGTGATTATATGTAACACTAGACAAAGCAAAGTATTTTGTTTATGACAAAATAAACGGATGCTGCGTGAATGGGTCCCTCTATGATGTCTGTATAGAGGCTAACTGGCCTTATTATACGCATTAAATTGTTTAAATAACCTTAAATCTTGTGGGTTTTCTGGAGCTCAAACTACATTTCACGCAGTCAATGGAACAAACAAACCAAACTCATTGTTCAACACTTATATTTTCATGGTCACCCCTGCTCTTCCTGTGTAAGTGACTGATTTGTGTTCTCTCAGCAGGTTGGGGTCCACTGACCTACTTGTTCACAATGACAGGACTGTTTCTTCATGGCGGTAACAAATCGTGAACGGGGGACATGCTGTGGGCTCGGAGAAAGCGTGATGTATGGGACTCCCACCATGTCTCTCCCTGTTTCTCGCTCTCATGTATGCTTTTGCACAGTTACCCTGTGTTAACTTTTTCCCCTTTGACCCTCCCACCCCACCTCCCCCAACAGGAAGAGCCAATGACAGACTTTTTCTCAGGAGACACGCGTGTATGTTACAGCTCTGTTAAGTCCATGTTTCAACACTGACTGTTGCCTGTGATCGTCTTATTCACACGCTGTTACGTTTCCCAAACGTTCGCTGCCAGATGTTTGAAAAGATGAACCTGAATCTTAGTTGAAGGCTCATTTCTGTCTCACATGTCTAAAAATGTTCTTAAATATAGTAGTTACACTGCAGCGCTCTGAAAATGAAAATGTACTGCAGACGTTGCCAGACATGTCTAGCTCTACTTCAAGCCCGTATTGTGAAATTAATAACATAAGAAGTGTACGATCAATAATAGATGCCACTGTGACTTTTGCCCCCAGACTAGACAGAAGATTATGAATTATGGATTGTTTTTCATGGTTAGGGTGGTTTTTATTTTCTTGTTTTGCCTGAGAGATCTCATCTTACAGAAGTGACTATTAATAATAAAATGAAAAAATAAACTTTAATAGATTAGACCCAGAATGTTTGTGAGCCTTCATGTCATTCCAAACTTGACTTATGTTTCTTAAGCTTAAATTGCCTTTAAAATGATCATGTTGCTTCAGCTTCTGTGCATGTGCAAAGGCTGACATACTTCAGTCTTTAATGATTGGCTCTTTTTACTGGAAGGCGGGACTTCCTTCATTAGAGCAGCCCAGAGCCATTGAGAGAGAGAGACACTGTGTATTTTTACTAGATTTTGTAGTGTAAATAGTGTGAGTAGTGCGTTCAACTGAAAATATGATGTTTGGTCACTTCATGCCTCAATGGTCGCTGTTAGGCTTACGTAGCGGGGGGCGGAGCTATCAGACCCTGCTCAAGCAGGTTCTCCTGCGGAGTGATGATGTCATGCTGGGTGAAACAAATGTACAAGGGCAAATGACGTCAATAAAATCAATTTGCACAATATCTGGGAAATCGCATATATGTTAGTATAAAACCACTTAAAACCGGTTAGTATAGTAGTATAGTCTCTCAGTAGGTCTTGGAAGTTACTAGCAGCGCAGTGCAGCAGCAGCTGCAGCTGATCAGACCAATCGAGATAAACTTGGTGAAGCATCCAGTTCATTTAACATTATTTACTAAAGGGGTTTCCACTCTAATCAAACATTATATAATAAACCAGATTAATGTTACCATTTTATAGAAAAAGATGCCTTGTTATAGGTTTTGTAACAAGGGCACCGTCATCTTGCAGTACAACTGCTGGTGATGTCACAAGCTTGGTTGACTTGCCTAAGCTGATCAGACACAAGGCCGTTCACGCTCATCATTTTGTAGTGCATATATCGGCGCTCAATTGCTGCTGCATCACACCGCTGTTCCTGCCTGTCTAGCAAAATATAGGCAATCAAAATTCACAAGGGTTAATGGTCTTTATTACACGGCTCGTTGGAAAGCTTGATTCTGATTGGCCAGTTGCGACATTTGCAGGTTCGTTATTCCCAGATAACAACCGCTCAAAACTAATAACACACTGTAACTCGGATGCTGCAAATCATTTTGACAGGTCCAGTTTAATATTACACAAAAAATAAATAACATATATGACTTATATTTACAAATTAATTAAACCAAATTGCCTGTTCGTGACATTTAAACTGAAAGTAAACCGCTTTTCCTCACGGAAGATCTGCATTCAGTAAAAATTAGCTAATAAAATATTTCAAGTTCACATTTCATGTTGAGATCTCAACCTGAGCAGCATTTTAAACAGTATTGAAGGAATTTCCATCTTTGCTGGAATCTTATTGACAGCTTTTTATTTATTATTTGGTCCAAGTAATCTATTTCAAATATATATTTTAAATGAATGAAAGAAATGAATGTGTTGGCATTATATTTTTGTCAGTAATTTCAAACATATACCTTGAGATTAAAAGATTTTTAAGATCATGAGAAACATTTTTTGTCAAATGATCCTAAACTTTTCAGTAGACATCTTTATAATTTCCATTCAAACCAATACTATTCCCATTATAAGAATTATTCAATGTTCTGTTATGTTTCGGGCAGGGTTCTATAATAATTTAACAATGAACATTTGTGCCATTCTATCAAGCTCCTATTGCACTTAGATTGACCTTGAGCTTTTTTAGTGAGTATACAGTGTCTACTTGTGTATCACGCTGCTTTTTAAATTCATTGTCATAAAGGTTCAAGTATTGTGTACTATATAAAACTTTCTTGAATACCCTTTCACTGATTAAATACAAGACAATAGACATTTACTGCTTTGTACACAAAAGTATACATATGTACAGAAATGACAATATGTACTGTAAAGGAATTACATAAAGTGACCATTTGCAAGAGTGATTATTGACATTATACAGTGTCCAGGATTATTGACGCTACACAATAATGTGTATTGAACCATTTTATGGCACTCTTCCTAAATCATGTAGTGCATGTTCTAATAGAATTGATCTATTTTCCTGTTTCTGCGAGGTGATTCATAGTAAATTTGGTTTTCCTGAGCCAGCGTAGTATAGATGAACTCATCTGCCGGAAACTGTGGCAATGATTTTTTTGTGCCATTTTTACTTTGCAGTTAGGAGAAGCTGCCAAACCAAGCTCTCTGAAGTTTCTAACACAGAAGAACTGTCCACATTATAAGTAACATGTTTGTTAGATAGCCCTCCCAGACTTCCGTTGAGAGGGTTCAAAACCAACCCCCTTTCATTCATACTCTTGATCTTCTGGAGAGTAATGGGACTTCACCATGATGTATGTTCTCCAGACAGAAGTGTTGACTGAGAACAAACTTTTACATAACATGCTAAACAGCCACAAGCGTTTTAGCTTTGAATAGATTTCAGAATTGTCCTCTTCTGTATGCTGTCAGCCAGGTTGGCAGTGTTAGTCTAGCATGTTCAGCTTTCATCAGCCTGTGCTTAAGATTGGGCTTCCATCTGCTCATCAGAATGCTAAACATCAAAGGCCGTCTCTGTTCGTGCTTTAAAGACTACTTGGGAGAATTTGGAGGCCCTGCAAACAATAATGATCAAAGTTCTTTGCGTCTTTCTGGTCGTCCGACATGTTTAGTCATAGCGCCATTTCTTCAGTTAAAACGCTAAAGGTAAAACATGCTTGTTAGCGACTGAGCTATTCATCCACACACCAGTCCTCCACATGTTCAAAGCAGCCCGGCCGCTTTGATTGAGGATCTCGAGGCATTTTCTTTCATGTTTTGCTATTTGTATTCAGCCATCCTGGATTCCTGAAGATTTTCTTCCTCCTTAAGTATTTTCTTCTGCAGTAGAATGATGTGACAGAGCCCCCCACCTCCCTTCCACTCCCTCTTTTTCTACCCAGTTTAATACTTTATCTTCCCTGGGTTTGTTATTTTTGTAAGAAGATACTTAACTGCTGCAAAGCTTTGCTGAGTAAGCAGGTCGGGAGTTAAGACTGATCACACGTAACCGCTCGGTAGTATCAACGTGCACGCACACGCATACACATGAATGCACTCAAATGTACACGCATGTATACACACTGTACGTTTTTTTACACAATATCAGCATGAGAACCTCATGTTTCATCTTACTGCTTCCTTCCTTCTTTTCATACCGTTCACATATGGACTCATTTATGGTAACCAAAAACACGAATTATCCATCATCATGGGATTTACACCCACATTTGCACATGCATACTGTACTTATTTGTAAAAAAACGATATACACATTACACATAGCTTGAAATAAATCATTTTTAAATCTACGATCAACAGTTTGCAACCAATAACACACACAAGGCTATGATACAGTAGATACAGTTAGCCTATACTATAGATGGTTTCAAAGCAACAACACACAGTAAACAAATGTTACCGCGCATGTGCACTTTTGTGGCCCAAACTTAACTTCCGGTACACATCTGCAAAAAAAAAGAGTCCCTGCAGATTATTTCTGATAACAAGCAAAAGAAATAACAAGTAAATGACATTAGCTAGCAAGTTAAAAGTATGTCTAGTCAGTATTATTTGGGGTTACCAGTAGAAGAACCGTTACTTGACTAAACTTAAATGCGACAAAGTTGCACAACCCAGTTGTTTATTTAATACAATTAATATACAATAAAATTCAACAAATTGTTTATTTAATGCAATTATTATACAATAAAATATTAAGATAAATTCAATTCCATATAAATAGTTATTATTAACCACTAGCCAGACCGATCAACAAACACAGACAGGAGAATGGAGTATGTGAGTGGAATGGAGTGACAGCAGTTCCCCTCCCCACTCAAAGCTTTCTTTAATCACTCAAGTTCCACTCCGGATTTTCCTTTCCTGTTCTCCGCTCGCTCCGCAATCACAAAGATAAACCGCTCCTAGCAATCCTGGAGTGACAGAAAAGACTAAACGATGCAAACATGGGTAGCGATACAAACAGTGAAGCATTCCAGTGCTGTTACACTATAGAGCTGAATGTCAGTCTGATCAGATAGAGGCCCACAACTGACTGTTGTATAATTCAATCCATACAAAAAGCCATATGAATGTCACATGGTCAAATGCAAAACAATGTGTTGGAATGTTTTTATGTGAAACCCATTTTGTAATGTAGGAATAGGATAGGATAGAATAGGTTAGTGCAATGTAATGTAGTGTAAAATATCATATTAAAACTTGATGTCAGTTACATCAGAATTTTATTTCCAGCACTAAAACTTTCTTGTAGTTCCAGTCTTGCAATACTTCAGCCAAATAAACATCTCGGACAGAGGCTGTTATTTGGACATCCCACCACACAATTACTGATTCCCATTCCAGCCGAAAAGGGCGCAGTGGCCCTAGAGAGAACATTGTGTTTATCCAGTGAATATAAATGGCTTTATTTTCACAACCACGCTTTATAACTGACAAACCACGGGTCAGCTTCAATCTTTTAAAACTGATATTTGTGCCAGAGCGGGAGTCAAACAAACACGGCTCTCGCCTAACAAGCGTCTTCTCTCCCAGGCCTGTTTGCAGGATGACGAGTTCCTTGTTTGTCAGAGTGTTTGGGGAGTTGGGAGGGAGAGAGCGGATGTACGTTTCAGTCAGTTCCTCTTTTTGTGTGGAACGATATGGGGTCTGAGAGAAGCTGTTGAGGGGGCACCGGTGGCGAAAGCATTATTTGGAGCGAGCCAGACGGTAGCCGTCAAAACAGGAAAGGCACACAGCAGATGCCGAAATCTGCAGCACACCATGGCGGTAACCTCAAGCCTCGACCCACTGCTCTCACAAACTCAACTTCCTGTTTAGAAGAGCACAGGGGGATGACCCTGCGGTTAAACGCGAGGAGAACTCGCAAAGAAGTGACCAGAATTCAACAGTCATTTTAAGCTTTTTAATAGTAACAGGTGTAACTGCAAATAGTGAGTAAAGTGTCATGGGTTATTCATACTTTTGTTTGAATTCTTTACTGGCTATATTTGCATACTCAAGAAAATATATTGTTTTATCTAAAAACTGTCAATATATTAAATCATTTAATTTTTGAAGGTATACATTGTTAATATATTTCAGTGTTGCAAATGTTACAGTGTTTTTGTTCATTAGGGTGGCCTTAGCACACACCAATCCTTATTCACACACTTTAAACACACACGACAACTCGTAGGTCATTTGGCATAAAGTCTACATGTTATTACTACAACACCCCGAGGCAATTTGTGCGACTCGAAGTGCACCTATTAGTTTCACATTAGTGACACGATGTACTTAGCTCAGTAAAAAGTAATAAGGTCATTTCAAATGATACAGCAGGGATAGTGAATAAGAGTCCATCCATGTAGATGAGGGTTTGGCCTAATGTGGTAGAACAGGTCCTTATGTTCGCCCCCTGCTGGCAGGAGCATCTCTGTCCACCATCATTTTGCTCCCCTACTGCTTTGGGTAGAGCAGGAGTGCAGTCTGCCTCATTAAGACGAGTGGACCGCAGGGAGCAAGAAATTGAGAGATCCTAGTATTGCTATAAAGTGGTGCGCCCTCAACTCTATGGGCTTTTCATTTATCCGAGCTTCTCGAGACGGGAGAGCGCTGCTCAATTAGGCCGTCCACTCGCAACTTAATGAGGAACCAGCCATGACGGTGTCCTCTAATTCATGACAAATTGCCTAATTGTTCCTGGCTATTCACATGCTCCGGCCGAGGTCTGCGGGCCATACAGTGCCTCCATCATACGTCTGTGCGTTCTTTATTGACCACTTTTCCACTCATTTTTTCCTCGATGTAATCATTCTTTTTCTGGAGGTTTGACCGACCAAAGATTTCAGGAGTCTAGATGGTTTGTCTTATTAATGTGTAGCATTAATTCCTCCCCTTACTTTCCCCCCCATGGTTTTACTACATTTAAAGGGATAGTTCACCCAAAAATGAATAATCCGTCAAACAGATCTCACCCCCATTGACTCACATAGTATTAATTTTTCCTACTATGGCAGTACATGGGGGTGAGATCTGTTTGGTTACTGACATTCTTACAAATATCTTCCTTTGTCTTGATCAGAAAACAGAAATTTATACAGGTTTGGAACAATCTGAGGTTGAGTAAATGACCGAATTATCTTTTTTGGGTGAACTATCCCTTTAAATGTAGTAAAACCATGGTACATTTTTTATCATAAGGGAAGGAATTAAGACATTAGATTGAGTTTCTTTTTAGGGTGAACTATCCCTTAAAAAATGTTTTTACTACAGTAAAAAACAATTTTTGTAGTAAAACCATGGTTTTGCCTATAGTAATCAAAACACCAAAAACATGGTTACTACACTTTTACCACAAAAAAAAAACATGGTTATAATTTGTAAGGGTTGCTTTTGCTCTTTTGCTCTTCTGCTCATTGCTTCATTCCTTGAGGTAGGAAAATATCAAGTTTTAGAATATAGATCTTGCCATAGGGTCAGCGTTTTGCTGGTTCACATGACTCTGTTAACATATTAGCATTGTGCCTTAAAGGTTTATTCATGCCAAAATTCTGTCATCATTTATTTACCCTTATGTTGTTTAAAACCTGTATGACTTTCCACTTTTTGTTTAGCACAAAAGAAATGTGTGGTTTTGATTCCATACAATGGAAGTCAATGGGGGCCAATGTTGTTTGGTTACCATCATTCTTCAAAATATCTTCTTTTGTGTTCTGCAGAAGAAAAAGTCATACAGGTTTGGAATACCAAAAGTACCATTTAAAAGTGGAAAATGGACATATATATATATATATATATATATAGTCGGCAGTCGTGGTCCAGTGGTTAGAGAGTTGGACTCATGACCAGAAGGTTGCTGGTTTGATTCTCAGGGCTGGCGGGTAACGGCTGAGGTGCCCTTGAGCAAGGCACCTAACCCCCACTTGCTTACTATACAAAATGTACAAATGTATAGTACAATACAATGTAAGTCGCTTTGGATAAAAGCGTCTGCCAAATGCATAAATGTAAATGTAATATATATATATATATACTCTAAAGTATTTACTGTGATTTTACGTGAAACGATTTACACAAAATTTTAAAGCTGTGAAAACAATAAAATATACTGTTTAAATTGAGTTAATGTAAGTAAAAAAATGAAGTAAATCTGAGAAACTCAAATATTTCTATTAGAATTAATATTATTTGTTTATTAAATACTTACTTTTTAAAATACATTTAAATAATATATGGACATTTTAGAGAAATTAACTGTTGGATTTTTTTTTTTAAATGTCCCACAAAAAAATCAGTTAAATGATTTAAAAAAGATTTTAAATTAATATAAGTGTTACTAAGCCACATGAATTCTTTTTGAGTGCAGCTCAGTAAAGTCTCTGGTAAAGCCATCAGCCAATCAGAGTTCTCATGACATCAGTTTCTTCTGACTCATGAGTCATGAGTGATGAGTCACATGACATTAGGGTTCTTTTATTTAATGGCATTTGCTGAATAAATGTAATGTAAGCATGTGATGAGGTCTTGTGACAACAATGTAGTACACTACTGTTTGAAACATTGTAAATTGTGAATTTGTAAATTTTTATAAGAGTACAGATGTACGATATGTACTACACACTGTGCATACCGCAGTTGGTTACACTTTATTGAAAGGTGTCCGTGTTACAGTGTACTTACACATTTAAGTACTGAGTAATAATAATTAACTACATGTACTTACTCTAGGGTTAGGATGAGGGTGTGGTTTTAGGTTAGTTGCATTATGCCTAATTTATAATAAATACTATAGTAAGTACATGTAACGTGTGTAACAAGTGCACCGTAAAATAAAGTGTTACCCAGAGGTTTTCCCGTACAGCAGAATGAAATCTAATGCTGAATAATACAGAAACAATATACAAATCTTATGAATAAGACATTAAAACTATATGAGCATGTGTAGGGTCAGGACTGAGGACACTGCACAGCTATGGAACATTTCAAAACAGCGCATTATTATGACTGTACATATCAGAGCCTTAAAAACACAGACACACAGAAAATGTGTTTGCATAACCCATAAGCGGACCTGAATTGCTTTTTCACCTCATTGAACATTACCATGAATTCTGATGAAATGTTCTTGGCTCCTTTGTCCTTTTTTCTAAATCCTCCTTTTATACCAAAAATGCACACACACACGCACTTTCTGCCGCGCTCTATCTGAGCTTCACAGACCTGCGGATGCGTTCTGCAGCATGTTTCCTGCAGTCAGACACTCACTGGTACCTCCAGACACTCAAACGGCTCCCCGGCACCCTCCCCACACACAGCTGTGCCAGTGACCCAGTAAACTCGCAAATGAACCGGCATATATGCCATCTCATTGGCTGCATCCAAGACACATGACTCGAGCAGGCGAACACGACCCAACCTCTCCGTCTCTGTCCGTTTCTCTCTTTAATTCCATTCCAGCATTCCTGCTCTCCTGCTAAGCCCGCACCAGAGCCCTTTCCATCATAAGAGGTCGTGTCCTCGAGTAATATCATTTTCATGGCAGACATGTGGCGATTTCCTCTAAATCTGTCAAATGAAACAACACAAGACAGATCGCTTCTCTTTGTTCTCATGCGTTCCATTTCCCCGTTGCACTTTCCCATTGGCTCTCTCTCTCTTACGCTTTTGAAGGTCTGTTTTCTCCATCCTCTCTGTGTCAGTTGGTATTGTTTTTATTTATATACAAATCGTGGGATTTTCTCTTTCGTGAGATTCGTTTTTGTTTTTTATGTCTTGACCTGGCTGTGCTCCCTGTGAGCTGGGTATTTCCCTTCTGTCCCCATAGACTTTACAGTCTCATGGAACTCACTCAGGGTGGACAACATATTTCATTTGCCATGAAAAAGACCAGGATGGGTAGAAGGAAGGAGCTCCATTTATTTCTATGGCAGTTGCCAGCTGGTGTATCGATTGCTTTTGATTGGTTGATTGACTTCAGTAGCCAATCACGATGTAGTGTGAAAAAAAAAAAAATTTTTTTCCTTTTCTAATGTTCTCTATATACTTGCTTATACTATCTTGACGTTGTATTTGAAACCTTGTATTACTAGCACCTCTCGTGAATATTGCTTACTTAGAATGTAAATGTAAATGTAGTGTCCTCAATTCTCAATTTGTTCTCTATTTTTTCTCATTCATGATTGTTCTTTTCTTATAGTTGTTTTAGCTTTAGTGTGTACTGTAGACGGAAACTCATCAAAACTTATACTGTTCTCCCTCAGGTCCTGCTCTTCTGTGGGGGGTCAAGATAGAATGTTCTATTTTTATTCAGTCAGGATTCTGAGAGACAGCGAGATCTCCCGGGACAGGCAAGTGAAGATGTGTTTTCCTTTTAAAGAACTTGATGTTGATATGAAAATGATCTGAATCCACTTTGAAGAAAGGCAACACTAGTTCATTATTCTGGGGTATAAATATTGTTCCATGCTACAGAAAACCGCATTTCTGGCCTTGATATGCAAATATTCAGAAAGACTGTTTGATTGGATTACCACAAGGGAAATGCTCCCAAATTTTCTGTTTTTCTCAATGCGCATACAATGATCACTTATTAAAAATACAGTCACAATATACAGTATTATTAAAAGAAAATTATTACATTATTAAAACAAGTCATCTGTCAATGTGAACGTGTATAATTTTGAATAATTCATATTTTTTTTTACATGTTTGTGTCTGTAGCTTTATTTTTTTTTTCGTTTTATAGTACACAATACAAATACATCAATAAATAATAATAAAATTTACTGATTTTTTTTTTACCCGTTTTTTCATAACAAAAATATTTTGTTATGCTGCTGTTTTTGTCCAAGTAATACTGTAATACCCATGTAAAGAGAAGTGTGCAAAGTTTTAAACAACTGAATAAGACTGAATTTGAATCCTTTCAGTATTGACTAATCCTGCCAGCAAGTTGAATTCTTTAAAGAGAACTTTTAACAGGCTGGACTACATTTCATACCCAGGTATTTCTTGTCCTTTTCTATTGGGTGGGAAGTGCTTTTTCCATTGACTACCGTCTTACTAGTTTACTTTGACGGCCATTTAAAGATAGATGAGAGAGAGAACCAGATTGAAAGCCCTTATCTTTCTCTCCTGATGGTGACATCATCACTCAGCCACTGTCACAGGCCCGTGGGTTATTCACACGTTCTCCTCTGCTTTTCCCCAGACGCTGTGACACACACTCCTCAGGCACTGGTGTTGCATTTGCCCATTGAGAAATCACACCTATCTGTCCATCCTCTTAACTGTGAATGATGGGGAGCTAATAATAGAAAAGCTGTCTGCATGAAAACGATGATTTTCTTATTCTCTAGTAAGTCTCATAGCACAGCCTTTCTCTTTTTCTCACCCAATGTTTTGTTGCAGAGAAACAAGAATGTAGATCAACAAATAGAAATGCTGATTAATTTATGACTTTTTAGTAGTATTTTCATAGTTGAAATGAACGTAAAGGTTGTTCTTGCAAGGCATGGTTCACCCAAAAATCATTTATTCACTCTCATGTCATTCATTGTTTTGTGTCCATACAATGGAAGTCAATAGGGAGAGCAGAGAAGTCGACTCCAATTTCCAGTCCTTTTCCAAAGCTTCTAACATCTCTGTGGTAGGTCTTGATCAACCAACCAAATAAACATACGCATGCTAAACATTAGAGTTTCCTTTTGAACTGCATTTCAAGGCTCAGCGCTGGAGTCTAAAGGCCAGGCCTCCTGAGCTATAGAGGAGCCAAAACGTACCTCCTCATATACACATTAACTCAGTTCCCTTCCTGATCTGTAATACCGCAAAACTCAGTCAGTCATCAGTTCTGAACGCCCTTTCCAATTACCACAATGGTGATATCATATGCACATGTGCTCTCCAGCCCAAAGCTGAGCTGGTTTAGACTTTGAATTAAAGCTTGGCGCTCCACAACGGAACACGTCACACGATTGCTGAGTATAGCGAAAAGCAGCAGCGTCTCTGGGTGCTGAGATAGTCGCTTCGAACGCCCTTCAAGCGCACATTAGGTTTAGTCCAGCATGAGGTAAGCCACAATAAACACTGTCATGGGTTTTACAGAACTGGCCTCTGCCGCTTCCTAGATTAGAACCAAATCCATCAAACTTTATGAGCATGAGCCAGTTGGTGTGGTTATGTATGAATGAACACATCTATTGATCAGATAAGCACCTACATTTATTTTAAGTTTCTATTGCTCAGATGTGACTGTTTTCATAACTTTTTACTTAATTGAGGTATCAGTATCAATTTTGTTTCAAAAGTATCACCTAAATTTGATTTGAGAGTCAGTTAGTGTGGCTCTTTATAAATATCCATTATTTTCAACTTTTACTTAAAGGGATATTTCCCTGAAAAATGAAATTTCATCATTTACTCACCCTCTTTTTATTTTAAACCTGTATGACTTTCTTTCTTCTGCCGAACACAAAAGAAGATATTTTGAAGAATGATTGCAACCAAAAAACCGTTGGCCCCCAATGACTTCCATTGTATGGACACAGTTAATATTACAGTAGTAATAACAATATCTATAATATACAGTTTACTGCATTATACTGTTTCTACTATAGTAAATACCAGTGTACTCTATTGTTAATTAGCAATCTTTTAAGTAATAAACATTTGGGGGTAAAACCATGTAATGCAATAGATTTATGATGTTAAAGAGTATTGCTTTTTCTGTAAACTGTTTTTATTGCTTAGATGTTGCACTTTTATGAGATACCTTGAATTGAATTATCAGTTGTGTGTCAACTTTGTCTCTGTACAATTCAATAAGTGACAGCGATGCCATAGAAGAACCATTGATTTCTTACTTTATTATAGTCTAAAGAACATTTTTCCACAACAAAGAACCTTTTGTGAAACAGAAAGGTTCTTCGCATAATAAAGTTTTTTTTTATATAACAATTCAGCCACAGAGTGGTTCTTCTATGGCATCCTGAAGCACACAGTGCAGATCTGACTAGATAGAAATCTGTAAATGTGGATTATTCAGCGAGCTCAAACCAAATGAGTTTATATATCTTTTTTTACTGATCACAATGCTCACCATCATGCTCTCATTTTGACTTCTCCATGCCTGTGTTCATGTGCATATGAGTTCATACGTCCTCTCATTATCATGATCAGCTCTCTATGGATTATGACTCAGAGCTGCCATCAACAGAACAACAACTCGGCGATGTGTAAAATCTGGACAGCGCACAGTGACTAGAAACTCAGTCAGGCTGAAAGAACGGCCCAACGGCCTTTTAAAGAGGGTTAGAGAGAATCAAACGTGTATTAACAGGGTCAATTGACTTGATATTCGTCTTTTATATGTGGCTGAGAAGCTAAACACTGTTTACAGAGAGCGTCAGATGAATGTATGGAGAGCGGGACAGTCATCCCCTCCAGGCAAATTTGCTTCTTGTTTTGTTCTCACCACAGATTTGCACAAATGAAGAAGTGTGAGCGTGAGTGGCGAGATTAACCACCTTAAAATGATGATCTTGAGGGCATTTGACAGTGAAATGGAAGTGAAAATGTGTGTTTGAGGTGGGCTGTTGAAAGCATCCTGAAGGTTATATGTGGGATTTCAAATACTCTGCTGTTTGTGGCAGATTGTTGGTCTGGTAGACAAAGAAATAAAAAAAAGATCTTTTGAGATCTAATCATGATTGACAGAAATATTTTTGGGAAGTATTGAATTTCTAATATATTTATTTTGTTCTGGATAGATTTGAAGAGATGAACTATTGTTCATGTTTACAGATCAAATGTCTTGAGGGAACTTGTATTGACTCTTCTTAAACAGTATCGCTCTTTGCAAATGAAAGAATTATTACAGAATTATATATTCAGCGCATCCGTTCTGGTTCTCATTTAAACCAGAACGATTGCAATTTTTCTTTTCATAAATGTGTAGCCGCGTCTCTGCTGACTGCACAGACTTAATGTCTGTTCTACACAAATGCTCTTTGAAATCCACTTTCTATCTGTCCCTTCCGAACTCTTTCTTCCAAAAAAACACACATCTGTGAGCAATGTGTGTCGTCTTAATTACAGTTGGAGTTTAGCAGCAAAGAACATCAAGCAAGCATTACCACATCACTTACAGTTCAGCTCTCCAGCATTGCCCTGACCTTCTGAACCATGACCTCACTTTACCTCTCTTAATACTCTCTCGGTTTAACTAGCTCAGCGTCTCTCAGTGTCAGGTTAAAATCTCAATCCTTATAAACAGCATCCCTCCTCCATCCTGACCATTGCATCTTCCTGTGTTTTTGCATTTTCAAACTCATGGTGACACTATCCTAAATATTTGCTGGGTAGATCTCAGTCTTGTACCATAGATTCATGTGAAAACGCCACTTGTATGTGTGTCATTGAGAGTCCGATTTATTGGGTGTTGAGTTTCTATCAAACAGGTTAGTTTTCGACGGAGGGTCACCGAAGAGTCACTTGTTCTAATGCGAAAAGTTTTGGCTTTCCATTTTATTTCCTCGTGAAATTTATACAGGCATCTGAAAGCACTTTCTGCTACTTGGAATATGATGTAATGAAGGCCATCTAACTCCCTAGGTTACTAAACAGAATTGCAAACAGCTGAGACCAGCATTTATTTCCTGAAAACCCTGCACGTACAGATTTAGGATTAGCAAGCTTTAGTACAAATTTGCGTCTCATTCATTTGACATAAGTAGCTTTTATTCTCCTTTCTTTGATGTTGATATACCGTAAAGAAAATCAGCCAGTGAATGTAAATATTGTCTGATATAAATCTCTGTCTATTTTAACCATGTCGGTGTGACCTATTTTCAGTGTTTACTAGAAAAAAAAGGATTAAATATATAAGAAATAAATTGCAATTGATATTTTTTTCCAACCTCATACATTTTTATTTATTCAAGTTAAACTTATTTTTTATTTTCCATACCATAGAGTTTACTTTAAAAACATACCAAAAATTGTTCTCATAATTGTGATTTTGTGGTGCGTTAAAATCCTTTAATGCACGGCTAGCCGTGGATTATCCCTTACATATTTAGTTTAACATATTTAATTTAACATTGTAATTGTTAGCTGGATATTTTTGGAGGGGCTCAAGAAAAATCTGGACCTCCCTAGACCTGGCGAGATCCAAGGGGCAAGGTTGGATCCAGATCAAGTCTCATCCCACTGCATTTTGATTGGTCGACAGATTCCTGCGGTAGTTTTGCAACAGGACACGTCATACTCGTGTTGTACCGTTTCCACATTGAGTCATAACTAGGATTTTACTATACAGCCTCTGCACACGTCCCGATCGCGATCTTGTAGTATTTAGTGCGTAGCGCCACCTGCAGAAAGGGAGTGTTGAGCGACTCATTCAACATTCCCTTTCTGCAGGTGGCATAAAACGCACCTGAAGCTGGTATGCCATCCGCCACCAAATACTACAAGAAGAAGATCGCGATCGGGACGTGTGCAGAGGCTGTACATTATGACAAATATTATTAAAAATGATGTTCAGTTTTCATGAAAATATCGATTGATTCGCTTCACAAGACGTGTCGCCAGGAGCCGCATTTTTGGATTTATGTGCTTTAGGATCTGTTAAACAGGTGGACCCCATATACTCCCATTATATGAAACATGGAGGGAAGCGGATTTACCAAAAATCTTCTTTATTGTTCTACTCAAGTCAAAATGTCACCTGCGTCACGGATGGCCTGGGGGTGAGTAAATAAACAGCAAATTAGAATTTTTGTGTGAACTATCCCTTTAAAGCATCAATATAAGCTTGCGTGTACACACACACACACACACACACACACGTAAGAGCTAATGGAGCGGACCGTCTGGCAGAATGACCTCAGCGCGAGGCAGGATTAGACGTAGTGCAGCATGGTGATTAAGAGATCTTCCTTTAATTGTATTAGTCTGTCAACAGATGTTCCACTCATTATACAAGTAGGACTGGGAGCAGAGCTTAGTAGCTGCCACTAAGTCTGCTTGATCTACTCCTAAGCAGGAACATTAGCGCTAATAGAGTCATATTCCGTCATTTGGTCGCTTGTCCCTGTGCCAAAGAGTACTCAGTGATCGGTTTTTAATTGGAGGTCTGATAAACATCGGCCTTGTTGGGTACGAAAAATCGGAATTACAAAAAGGAAAGCGACGAAACCTAAACTTCTTGTGTGGGGCGCGGTGGAATACAGTTGACACAGGTGTCGAACTGTAGCGTATCATTCCTCATGTTCAGATGGCTGTTCTTCTCCTGTACGTCAGACGGGAGATGAGGGGAGGAACTCGAGTGAGAGGAGGAGTGGGTTTTAGTTTTATCATCATGTTGAGCTGGGAGTGGAAGCTGCTGATGTGGGGAAATAAACAGTCTGAAGTGGCTTAGCCAGGTTTGCTAATCTGAAAATCCCCTTTTGTTTTGTGGGATGCTGTTAGGTGTTTAATTGGTTCGCATTAAGCTCTTCGGTCATGTTTTCCATGAGAGATGTCATTATGTTTAAATGAAGTTTGTTTGGATGGTCGTGAAGTTGAGAGCCGATTTGTTTCTTTCTCTGCTTGCTGTATTCTGAACAGTTTCAGTTTTTAGGGATGGATCAGAATGAGAAGTGTGTACTTTGATCCAACTGTAGGTTGTTGTGAATAAAACTGGGCACAGTAGTCACCTAAACAACCCACCAACTAGTTTTTTGTAGATCCCTGATATGTAGATTTAATCATATTGTAACATTAAGTCATTTCAAAAGTATATTCACCATTTGCAGGAAGACTAGTTTCTGCACATCTGGCCCGAGTGGGATTTTTGTCTTTCCTGTGTTTATTGTGGGTTGTTTTATTATGCATTTCCATCTTTTACTCCTCAAAGCCCTCAGCGTGGGAACCAGGCATAACTGATGGCCGAGCGTGGAGGATAGCCGTTTTCTGGTACTGAATGATACCTCTGGGCTAAAGCGGGAAAGCGTGGACATATCTCCCCATCTGCTTCCCGGAGACATCAAAGGAAAAGCCTTGGATTCTACGGCCTATATATAAAACCTGCAGGAAGACATGTGTTATTCTGGCTTTCTTCCTGTAACCTAAGGCTGCCCAAACGCTTTTTATTTCTCATTCTCCCTCACATTGTGCTCTTTATTCTTTCGGATCTCTCCTGAAGTGGACTGTCTCATGACTAAATGCAGTCATTGTTTTATGTGAGTTGGGTCTGGGATGCTTCAGATATTTTGCCCCTTGACTTGCAGACATTTATGGGACATTTAGATTATTTTTTAAAGTTGTGGAACTTGCAAAAACGGCCGTAACCTAGATAGTCTTTAATGGTTTAGAAATTATGTGATGCTATCTTTTTTTAATCATGGTCTGGTTTAAAGAAACCGCAAGATCTCCAATGGTGGCTAGACATCTTCTGTAAAGACAGTTGACCAGAAAGTTGCAGCTTAACTATTTGAATACCTCAGAAAAAAAACAGATATCTCCTAGTATCTCAATTATTTCTACTAGACATCAATGAGATTAAATGGAGACCAAATTAAAATTTTTGCTCAAATATTTTTCCTGAGAAAAAGTTTCACAAATGTCTCCTTTAAGATCACAGATTGATGCATTTAAAACTTCAATTTTATTAAAGAGTTCAATATGAACTCAAACAATTCTTAGCAGGTTTCCAAGAAAATCTTTATGCAGCTTATCTGCATAGAAGAACAGTTCATAGTGACTACAGTAGCTGTCAAGCTCACCAAATAACCAGAAAAAATAACATAAATATAGTCTATACTTATAGTACAAGTCATTATTAGCTGATGTTCTTTATCGCCACTGAAGTTCTAAAATCGTCATCTTTTTTATATTCAAAATAGTCATTTGGGGTAAATGGTTCTCATTGGCATGGTATTGAGATGAGATAGGAATAACTGGAATGAAATGGGAATAACTTAAATGTCTGTCTGTACCTCTTACAATGCAATCGCATAACTTGAGAAGATCTGTAATATAATCCAAGAGTCTTGGACTATATTTTTATGATGCTTTTATGGTGTTTGTTGCCTTTTTTTGAAGCACAGCAGCTGCGTCACTATAAACCGGCATTGTATAGATGGTTTCATTGGACACATGCGTCTTGCCTGAAGTTAATTTCCGGTCTGTGTTTGTTGAGCTGTCGGGCTAGTGGCCAATAATATAACTATATTTATAATTAATAATTACAAAAATATTAGACCCCTTGGTAAACATGAGCAAAGAATGCTGTGAAAATAATACCCTCTTTTGATCTTTTATTAAAAAAATCTCCCTCCACTTTCAATTGTTTTACTTCTTTGCTCATATTTACCAAGGGGGCTAATATTTTTGTCCCCAAGTGTATATGTAATATAATATATATTTATATTTTAGTTTATTAATAGTAAAATTAATTTGTTAATTTTGTATTGTATAATAATTATATTAAATAAACAATTTGTTGAATTTTAATGTATATTCATTTTATTTCAAAAGCAATTTGTTGAATGGGTCGTGTAACTTTGTCACATTTAAGTTTAGTCAAGTAACGGTTCTTCTACTTGTAACCCAAAATAATTATGGCTAGACATACTTTTAACTTGCTAACTATTATTTACTTTTGCTTGTTATCAGAAATAATCTGCAGGGACTCTATTCTCTGCAGATGTGATCCGGAAGTTAAGTTTGGGCATGAACAGTAACGTTTGTTTATGTTGTTGCTCTGAAACTGACTATAAAATTGTATAAAATACACTATATGGACAAATGTGTTGGGACAAAAATGTGCCTTTTCTGCATAATGCTCCGACCTGAACCCAGCTGAACACCTTTGAGTCAAACACTCACCACCAAAATCCATCAATGACTTGTACACTGATTGTTATTTTTAGTATGGTATTAGTATTGCATTATAATTTGTTTTGATTGGAATTACTGGAATAGATAAACATTACAAGATGACATCCCAATGCGTTTGTCCATATACAGGGTAGTGTAGATTTGTGTAAATTCAATGTTCCCCACAAAAAGTAACAGCACATTTTGGAATGACATGACTAAATAATGACACAATTTTTCATCTTCACCTTCAGTTCAGTTCCACCTTCATTAAACAGAATTTCCAAAAAAGGATACAGTGCACTTTTGCTTTCTAAATTAACTTCAGCATCCACCCACAAGAGACCACAAGGTTAATTAGAGCACAATGTTTGCTGTTCTTCAGCGGTGTATCAAACCACTTGTTTTCTAATGACCCAGACAGATAGAGGAAGAGCTCTGACAGGGTGCTAAAGACTTCCAAGCTCATGACAATTAGAAAGCGCGAGTGCCGTTTGTGAGAACACAGGTGATGGATCACGCTGTACGTGGCACTATGCTAGAGCCAGTGTGTAATTTGCTTGGTTCCAATTAGCTTAGCATGCCATGCTCTACTGACTACTGACAGTCCACTTCTCTTGCTTCATTGACACCCTGACCTTTGCTTTTATCAGTGTTTGCGTGAGCAGAGCTATTTGGAGATACAGACCAGAAAATGCAGGAAATGTACTTATTTATGTTTTCACTTGAACTTTTATTTATGTTTCTGAGGGAAACAAGGTATTTAAAGGGATAGTTTAACGCGATCTCGCGGCAAAATTGTAAGTATTTTCGTAAAACACTTCACGTTGGATAGTTCACACAAAAAAAAACCAATTACTCATCCTTTTGTCATTTTAAACCAGTATGAGTTTCTTTCTTCTGTTGAACACAAAAGAATGTTGGGAACCGAACCACTGTTGTACCCATTGACTTGCATTGGTTTTGTGTCCTTACAATAGAAGTGAATGGGTATAGCCATTGTTTGGTTACCAACATTCTTCAAAATATCTTCTTTTGTGTTTTGCAGGAGAAAGAAAGTCATATGACAATAGGGTAAATGAGGAAAGAATTTTCATTTTTGGTGAATTATCCCTTTAACAAATGTGGACATGGATTTTACAGTTATCCTTTACATTTACCTTATTCTTTATTTTTTAAGTATACTTTATGTAGCAAGTGTACTAATTTCAATATATAAGTGCACTAGGTGTGCTATTTCAGTATTACTTAGGATTAAATTTTATTTTATAAAATATATTTTTGAATTTGAGTACACAACTGGTTTACAACGATGTTTTTCATTTGTAACGCAACTGTATTACAAGTCAACTTTTAGGTATAATTATATTTTACTAGTTCCATTTTTGTTGCACATTTTTTAGTTTTTGAAAGTACACTTTAAAATGTACTCTCAGTACACTAGTTATAACTGTAGTCATTTTTAAACTGCATGTACTTGTTATTGATCTTAACATCATACTTATAGTTTGTTTATTGATTCATTTTGCACATTACGTATACTACTATGGTTTTATTTAGGTATTACATTTTATTCTTGAAATATTTGTCACTAGATCTTTGCAAATCAAGATATGGAGTGCAAGGGTAGGCCAAATATAGATTTTTAATAATCAGGTATGCCTTTATTTGAATATTCAGTACTTTTAATAGCGTAATTGTTATCTTCTGGTACACTTCTTTAAACAAAAAAATAAGAAGTTTTTTTTTTGCTTTTGGTTTGTCAGATTAAAGACAAAGAATAACATAATAACATGAAATGAATAATTGCTCAAAATGGACCAGCACAAGACCAAAAACATATAGTAATGGTTTTCATGCTGATATGAATTATTAACCAGCAAGCACCATGCTGTTCTGTTGTTTCTAAAACTCTATTTCAAAGGTTTAATTTAAGTTGAAGAATTAAAGAGTATATGTAAGCAAAAAGGACCTAATTCAGAAAACATAAATCTTTAAATGTATTTATTTTGTTTAATGAAGACTTGGTTTCGTTTCTATAGGCCGCAATCATTACATCCACTCAACAGACTGCGTTTTACTTACAAACGCACATTACCAGCCTTACTTAAGCTCTGAGGTTGGAAATTTGTTGACTCTATGACTTGTATTCACACAATCACAATGTTAATCTTCATGTCCCTCGAGTCCCAAATTGGTCCTTCATACAGCTATCAGCAGCCGCACTGCTCCAGTGAATATGAACACGCACCAGCTCGGGTTTTACAGCGCCAAACCTCATGCTTAAAGCAAAGCTGTACTTAAACACTCAAGAAACATGTCTGAAATATTCCAGCCGCACTTCTGTCCCAACCGCATACGTAGCAGATTTCGGAATCTTTCAAATGTATGGGTTATTATGTAATTTGGGAGTAGTAATTGTGGCAATTATGTAAGGTCTGGAGTTCTGTTATCCTCGGCCTGTGAAACGGGAGGGTAAGTCCCCCTAATTTAAGCACTTCCCAGTGTATTTAAAAGTCAAATGAAGCATTCGGTGTTGAGCTGTCTAGACGGAGACAGAAAGCCCCAATATATCCATATATAACATAATTTTAAAGATAGTTTAAGAATTAGAAACAGAAGGAGTGGTGTCTATGCGGGACCTATCCCAAATGATACAATTTATATAGTGGTTTCATAGCCTTCACTCAGGGTGCCACTTTTTTGTCTAAAATTTGTCATTTATCACATCAGCAGCAGCAAGATTTTAATTATAAAACATATAATTCGGCAACACAAAAAATAATCATAATAACCATAATTATGTTCTACTTTGCACAAAGCATCATTTTAACATGTTGTTTTATTGCTTTTCCTGATCAAATTCTCATTGCCGTAACGTGTCCAGATTAGTATATGTATTATATGTACAGATGTTCTCAAATGACAAAAAAAATAATTGACAGAATATTCATGTATATTAAAAATAAAGAAATAATAGAAAAAACATTTTTAAAAGACTTATTACACAAACGCAAAGATATTTACATTAAATGAGATTTTATTTGAAGAAACACATCTACCAGTACCTTTCAAATGGCTACCAGGTCAATAGATTACTTTATATTTTTCTAGTTAAAAGCTTAATATTCTCTAGTCATGCTGTGTACACAACCTCATTATTTATTCTCATTACAGAGACAGGTAGTTTCCACATTAAAATTTTTTTTTTACATGTAGAATTTTCTATTAAAATATCATTCATTAATGTCTTATTATGTATGATTAATAAAAACTTGCTTAAGCATTATGGCCTCGGAACATGTTATGGGATTGACAGCTTTAAATGGTTATGGTAATGAGAATGTTTAAGGCATTTTTTGTAAAGAAAAAACATCAAAATTGTGTTAAAATGTCAGTTAAAGTTTTGAAGTTAATGCGTTTAAACATGTAATACCTTGTTTTTCAGAAATAAAATGTTTGACTTCTTTAAATCAAGATTTCATGAGAATCACCGTCTTGACTTCAATATGGACTTCACGTAGTACACGGCCTGTATGGCATTATGTTATGCAAGTGCAGACCTGACGAAGACTACAAGGGTTGAGGGTGGCATTTAGGACAGGGCCATAGACAATTATGCAAATTTGCAATTAGCTCTTTGTAACTCATTTAGGGCAGTGACTCCCAACTGGGGCTATGTGTACCTCAGGGCGCACTTGGGATTTTTTTGATTTTGCTTTGTTAAAAAATGAAACAAATTCTATATTAATTGATTAAAGGTGCATTCTTGCATTTGATCTATGCTTTTATCCAAAGCGTCTTACAAAAGCTATACATTTTCTTAATAAGTGCGTTTCATGGGAATTGATCCTATGATCTTGGCATTGCTTGCATCATCAGTTGAGTTATAGGAAGTCATTAAAATAATGAATCATCATTATATTTGTAAGGCATCAGACTGTACTGATGGAGCTGTGGGGCTATATTGCACAAAACAAATTGTAAAACAGTGCTCTATCCTCATTGGTGTTTTTTACCAAAACAAACGTGTTAGGCTCACAGTGACGTTGTTTAACATCTTTAGCGTGCAATGAATCTCATCCGTGTGCGTCCGTGACTCTTTCTTTCGGAGGATTGGTCGTCACAGGAAAAGATTTCCTCTAAGCTGCTTTGCCTTAGCACTTTTCCAGAGTACACGCGGCACTGCGGATACTCCGCCTGCGTTTGTACACTCCGCCTGCGTGCGTACCTTTACAAATCCTCTACTTTGGACTCATGCTTAACCTTGTTTGACATCAGATGAGCTTGAGCGTCAAGGAGGTTTGAAGTGTTGCATATACTTAGGCGTGCGAGTTCTAGATATAATAAGTGTCACTTTAAATGTCATTGTAGTGTGTGTGTGTGTGTGTGTGTGTGTGTGTGTGTGTGTGTGTGTGTGCGCGTGCGTGCGTGAAATCCTACAGTTCCTGCTCCCTGTTGTGAGAGGTGATTACAGTCTATCAGTCAACCCTGCTTTTAAAACCAAGGTGCACAAATACGTCGTCGCCATAGCAACAGGGCAAAAATTGTCAATGGGAAGTGCAGCGGATTTATCAATGATGGCCTTATTCCTGGGTTACGCCATCAGGAAAGACATGGGTTATTAAAAGGCCACCGGGATATGCAGATTTCCTCGCTAACCCTTTTGCCGTCGGTGGCACCTCTTTTCGAGGCGCTGATGAGTAGCATTTGCACAGAGCGTGACCTTGTCCCATATTTTGCTCTTCAAGACTCTAGATGGATCCATGCATGGTGTTGCTCTCGAGAGGGGCAGGGTTAAGAGGTGTGGCATGCCCATCAGTTACACAATATAATTGGATACTTCAGGTGACGCTCTTATCGCACAACTGAAAATGACACTTCATATTGAAACCCGTTGACCCTTTCCATCCATCTGCTCAAATGTTTTCCCAGGTCTCCTCATCTGTCCAGAGGTTAACGGTGTTGGTAATTTCGCAGAACACTTCATTGTAATGTTTTACTCGGATACATGATGACTTGCGCACTATATTCTTTAGGTGTTAAGTTCACAGTTTACAAAAAAGGCTCAGTTATGGGTCAGGTGATTTCGGCTGTCATTTTAATTACTTTTATCATGGGATTGGGAGTGGTTTAGACAGGCTGTCGCTGTGGACTCCTTTCGTGGATTTACCAGAAGGCCTAATTACTTTCAATTGGAATCATTCCTGTTTTAGAAAACAAACACAGCTCGGTGTTTATTAGTATGTGAAGGAGACTTTGTGCTCGCTATTTTGAAGCAGCTGTACATTGACAGTGATAGCTGCTGAATCCATTATTAATATGTTTATACTGCAGTTGTTCTGACAACTGTCACCGTTTCAAAACGCGAAACCAGCTACTAAAAAAAGTCTGGCTGTATTTTTTTCGTAGTCCTGCACGTTTCGAATTTACCAACGCTGTGCCATTTGTGTAATTGGAATACGGAGTTGAATTAGTAATTTATTTCAATCGCCCATTCTTGATGTAGCCTTTTAGGTGATGCTAGCCTGGAGCACACCAATCTCTCAGTATGTTAATGAGTTACACAAGGAACATGTTAAATATGTACACTCCTCATTTGCATACAAATTCAATTAACCCAGTTGAAGCAGGAAAAAAGAGGAACAAATCTTTTGATTGATGTTTTTGTGCGCGAGCGTGGCAGAATACACAAGATGCGAATTTACTGAGGGCGATCCATCTCTGTGGACTTATTGTTTTTCTTTGATTATCATGCAAGATGTCTTTAACCGAAGCCCTCGCTCTTTGAAAGTCCTGAGAGTTTAATGTCGGGCTAATCGCGGACCTCATTCGTCAAGTTCTTAGCGTGATCTTGGTGTATTACAGTCGGCTAACATCAGTACGGGACGTCAATTAAGCGAGTAGCTTCGAGCGCACAGTCCAATTAAGGATAAGCGTAATTGGGACGCACAAACCTGTGCATATCAATGAAGGCACACAGGGTGACTTACAGCATAACGTTGTGTCGTCTGAATGTTAGCATGGCAGTATTGTGAATATACTGGCCCCGGCCTCTCCCAACATTTACATATTAGACAATTAACCAAATTGATTTCTGCCGCCCGTGATGAGAGGTGATGGCAGAAGCTGGTCTTTCTCCTCTGGGGGTTGGACACTCTGGCTTTCCATCAAAGATGTCATGAAGGATGCTGGGGTTTCATTAGCATGCCGCTAATTAGATGGTCACATGCACCCGCTAATTATCATATATACTGTCTTTTGTTGACAACCTCAAAAGCTATGAATTTTCCATGTAATAGCACCTTCATTTGCATGAGTGAGCCATTAACAGGGGTTTAATTGGTTCGAAATGTCCTCAAAGACACTTTTATGCAAGGCTAAGGCCCGCTGATGAGTGGAGATGTTTTGATCGGAAATATTCTCTTGCCACAAAATTACTATTAGCATTCTGATGGAGCATTTTCTTGTTTTTGTTATGCATACTCTTGATATTTTCTTCCTGCTTTTGGAGTGTGTCCCTTGTGAAGCCCATGTGTGTACTGTAGGTAGCATGTAGAAAACACTTGAAGTGATGTACACTACATTTTCTACAGGGATAATCCCTTTGGGGTTAAGTTCCTTGCCTTGGGGTTAAGTGGACATAATAGTGTCATGGCCTCTTTGAAAGGTTTGAGTCAAAGATGATACATATTAACAAGATGCGCCACTGCCATTGCAACGAATGGAGAGGTACGCAATGCTCAATATGGCCGCTGTAGCGAAGGAAGTCCCGCCTACAAGTAAAAAGATCCAATCCATCGATTAAGACTAGCGATTCTCTGGGGCTCTTGTGAGGCGCTTGCGCGGTAGATGAAGCGACCTCGAAAAAGGTGATATTTAGCGCAATTTAAGCTTAGCAAACCAAAGTTGTGGTACTGTTCATATTGCAAACATGGCCGCCGAGTGGCACGACGTCCGTAAATGGAATTTGTTTAAGCTTAAAGGAATTAAAGGAACACATTTGAACTTGAAACTGGTTTCACTCCTCTTCTAAGTGAGTTCACACAGACATTCAAGCGTCCTGTCCAGTGCTGGAGTGTCATGGGATAAAGTATAATGGGTCAGTAGGTGGGTGTGTTAAATCATTTCTCAAGGGCCGTGAGCGGGCACCACAGTTTTTCAAAGCCAGAGATTCTAGTCTAGAACAGTGAAGTTATGCTTGGCTCAGTCCTCCTCTCCTTCATATGAAAATGATGGGGGTGTTTTCTCAGGGTAATGAGGAAGAAGATTCATGGTGCAGAGTTCACTTTACAGATCTTGTGCTCCCATAATTCAGTAAAGCCATTTATTAATGTAGGATTTCTCAGTTGCTTATATTTAAGCTTGCTTTTTCGGGACTGTAATTACTCTGTACAATCTCCAAGGCTATGTAAAATTTAAATGGAAGAGTAAGTCCAACCTTTGCAAAGTTAACATGGAACAGAAGTGTCAAACAATAAAGTTCACAAACTCGGCCCTTTTCTTTTTAAATGATATGTTATGAAAAGCGTGTTTGCAATGTAGCATGTTGTAAAGTAATACGATACCGTACTATGTTTAGAGAAAGAATGAAACAAGTGTGTTTTGTACTTTGCTATGCAGACTGGCCACCAACCGAGACCAAACTGATGAGACGCATTAGACAACCATTGTTTTCATTTGCTAAAGTGCACTTCCTGTAAAAACCATTAACACAACTCAGTATAAAATAGCACACTTTCAGCTCCCAAAGCTCCTTCTTCCACATGATAATCACTTCTTGTCCAAATCTCAAGGTTCTCCCAGGAAGTGTGTGTGTAATGTAAGCTGTTTAAGTATGGTCCTGTCCGGTACTTTCTCACTAGAAAAAAATCACACACTGTGGTTCAATGACAGCTTTACATAATGTGAAATGTCTGTTCATATGCGTATTGTCAAGTCTTGCAGGGTCTAGTATTTTAAAATAAATTTTTCACCCATTATTACTAAACTGGGATAATGTAGTCAGAGGGAATTTTGAGTAAATATTTGTTGTGAATAGGTTTAATAATGAACAATCAAGGGGAGGAAATAATGAACATCTGTGGGATGTTTATGTTTTTTCTGTTAATGCAAAAAAAAGTGTTTCTCTGCCATGAGTGGTGAAATGTATACCGGTTTGAACCAGCATATTTTACATTTTCATAGGTAGTACAGCAATTTACAGGAGCTTTAAGAATGAAAATTGTCCTGTAAGACACATTCTGTCATTCCATGACATTCCTCTAATTTAACCCTTTCTTTTTTTCACTCTTCCAATCTCAACACACTTTTCTTATTTTACTCTCTTTATTTTTCTTCATCCCTTTACGTTTTACTCTCCCTCTCTTCATTTTTCTGCTCTTTCTGTTGGCCCACAAGCAAGCCCTGTGAGCTGGTTTGAATTAGGATTACATCTGCATGTGGATGCTTGGGCTGCACTTTGAAATATAGAGTATGTACTGCACAATGTATTACATATAGACACCATGACCCCTTGTGCCCATAGATCAAGTCAAGTCAGGAATTTCCTGACTAGCAGAATCACACACGTTTCTCTGAGCATCACATTGTTTTGGATCCATACAGTTAAAACTTTTTATCAAGTGCACCTTCTCTATGCAGAGTCAGTGAACTTGTTCCCTGACTAATTCCATATTCTGAAAATCTTCCTTGTTGCATCACTAAATCAATCTCTAAGGAGTGCTTGAGCATCTGGTTTGAACATGCACAGGAACTCGTACACCCACACATTGGTTATAATGTGTTTGCACCACACCGCTTCATTACATCCTTATTGTGTCCCATTATTTGTAAGAGAGTCGGTGAGTCTGCTAACTGTTGGTGACCTCAAAATGTAGTGTACAGATACAGGAAAGTATTCAGGAAAGGAAAAGATCACCCTAAAATCATTATTTTTTGTCATTTTCTGACCCTCATGTGATTCCAAACCTCTGTCCTGTCTCCGTCAAGTTCTTCTCTATACAGTTCATAAAGACACCATGTCTGTCCAGCTCCAAAATAATCAGTAAAAGTCATTACCCCAAAATGTTGTTTGTAATTTGAATGTAACTTTGCTAGTGCTCAGCTGAAGAAAGGAAGTCATACATCTGTGATGACATAGCGGTGATTTACTAACAACGCTATCGTTTTTTTGGCTAATACAGAACTCAACATGTTAAAACTCCAAATCCACATACATTTGTGACATTGGACAACAAAACCAGTCTTAAGGGTACATTTTTGAAAATGTTGATTGCTATATAATATGAAAGCTGAATAAATAAGCTTTCTATTAATGTATGGTTTGTTAGGATAGGATAATATTTGTCGGAAATGCTTTATTATTAGCCACCACAGTCCACACAGCAGAGGGTCTTCAAAAATGAAACATGATTTTTAAACACATCTTTAATATTTCATCCACACCAACACTTATAGTTACTTACTTCTGTTCAGAATGCACATTAAAGATTGTGAATGTGGTTGGTTGTGTTTTGTTATGCTAATACATTTGTTCATTTATTCTGTTTGTAACATTTAAATCCTCTGAGATGACTAATATTCTCCTCTCACAAAGGTGGAGGGCTTTTAACTAGTTTTCCAAAGGCTTTTAACGCATTAAGGCCACGCATTTCCCCTTAAATTGAGCTCATTTGCATACTTAATTAGTCAGTTTTATTAAATGCTTTTCCACAAAGGAATATCGGTTAAAAAAATACCCCACACAAACTCGCAGGCAACGGAAGGCAGCATACGAAAACACATTTAATATGAGCTACTCCCCATGAGAATGACGGCTGGAGCGCCGCCCTGCACCTTCACTTCGCTTTGGCTTGATTAACCATGCAAGTGTAACGTCCACTTTTAAACATGTTAAAGAGTGAAATTACCCATCAGCCCCATGGCTAAGCGATGCTGACATCTCGTAATTATGTCCACGACATGGAAAATTAATCCGACGCACATCTGCAGAGACACGTTCAAACATCTGTCAGTCACTTTGGCAGTGCGTGATGGACAACTGTTGTTCTGTGTTCCCATCCGGCTCCATGAGGCATTTGTTTTCTGCTTGAATACTTGATCATGTGGTGTTTATGAACTATATGCACACAGCTGGAATGACTTGTGAAACAACACATCACATAGATTATTCATGGTAGCATGTTGCACAATACTATACATTCATATTCAGCGAGAGTGTGATCACAAGCTATTGAATAGGTAACGTTGTTCTACACCGTTACACACGTTCTGTACATGCAGTATGTTACGCAATAAAGATGTCTTTCACACTATTTCAGCATGGATGAGGTGCTAATTGCTGTAAAGCTACTTTAACTTTCACACACCAAATGCATTTTCCCTCCAACTTTTGTAATAATTAATGGGGCTTATTCATCATCTCCAATTTCTAAAACCATTTGTCTGTTTTTGTGTTGCAGCTTTTGCATTTATTCTGTACCGCTGGGGTTTTAAACGTCCATATTAACAGTGTTGTGAAAAGTGTATTGTGATCACACATGAAAGCAATGTTTGCAATGAATCCTAATTCAGGATCCCATTTATGCACACAATGAAAGTAACAATAGTTTCTTCTTTCTAGGACCTTGTGGGTCATGAGATGTAGCCAATGATGTCACCTTAACTGCATGATAAGGTGCTGGAATGAGATTTCTCGTCTGGAATTTTAGAGGAACACTTTTTAGCTCCTTCTCTGAGGCAGGGTCTAAGCAAGCAGGACAGGAACGATCCGTGACGTAAGCAAATGCTGATTGGCCAAACAATTGTTGTTGGTTGTTCGACCTAAATGACGTTTCTGTCGACCTGCTTACATCACTAAATAGTTCCTTTTGCCGGTGCGATTTTTTTATCGATTGACGATTGGGACTAGATCGGCCATTGAGCCTTGCGTTCCTACTCCATTCATAGTAATGGCAGTGGGACATCTTGTTAACATCTAATATCTTTATGTGATCTCAACAACTACTATGCAGAAATCTTATGATGACTGAAATATCTTTGTCTACTTCATTTTTATATCTAGTCTTAGGTTAGGTGGGAAATTACTTTGCACCTTTAAATCATCCAGTGCATTATAAATTGAGTTTTGTCCTCTGGATAACCCTTATATGGCACTACACAATCCAATCTTACTCATGTGGCCTTTTTACGTAACTCTCAGTGGTAACTTTGTATATCATTAAAACATTACATCTTGTAATTTTCATAATTTACTGTTGCGGCCGTCATTACTCAACGCCTCCCTATAGTTACACAGGAAGAAAAGCTCTTTTTTTCGCCAGTTTGAAGTGACTTACGAGCTTTTGAAGGTACCAAGTGATGTTTTGTGCTGGGAGTAATTTCAAAGGATGTGGCTGAAGATCTCTCTAATCGACCGCGCTGCACAAAGAGTCTCTTAAATAAAACAGCTGCTTATCCTGAGCTTACCTGGAGGAGATGAAACATGTCAAGATATGCTGCTTTGAAAAACTGAGCGTCTGGCTTTGCTGCGGTCTTTCTGACGTTGAGCAGCCACGCGTGCGGTTGATGCGTGTGTGCGTATGTGTGGGAAGTTTAGCCTTTGTGTGTCTTTTGGCAGTGCTTTGGACTCCCACATAGTGGTCTCAGATCACAGGAAAGATATGGGTGGCAGATCGCAGGCATACAGATGTACACACAGGAAGTGGAAAGTAGTCATGTATGCACTGTATTGTGTAGCCATGCAATAGTAACACATTTTTCTATGATGCAAAGACATTCGTACATACGTCCCTTTATGTGTCGTAGAGTCTGAATAATTTTCGGGGTCAATGTATATGTGTTAACTCGCTTCCAATCAAAACAAAGAGTTTGTGGGTTTTAACCAATCACAGAATAGAAGGTGTGCTGCAGTGTGCAATTGGTTTTATTTGTGCCACTGTATTTGTAAAAGCCTCCTGCCCCCCTGGTGGTTAGATTTTGTACTGTCCTGACCGTGTCTGTTGTCTCTCATCGATGTGGTGGGTCCATATTTCCCTCGATGATGAAATCTAGGGTTTGCTGAGCGAAGCTTCAGTGTGGGGGGGGCGCAGAGCATTTGGGAGAAGGAACTTCCCCCCATGTATTCTATTATCCGTGGCCCTGAGGAGACGCACGTGTACACCATTGAACTTTTCTGTTTGTTTGCCTTGACTGCAACATATCCACATTCAGCAATAAAGCATATAAACTGTCAAAAAAGTTGTCAGTGAGCAGGATGTCATGTCTGGAGTTTCATATCAGATAACAGCTTTCTTTAAACGCAGCTCTCCACACCATGAAGCAAAAGACTTGCCGAGACGCTTGTCTGATAAAAATAGGCAAGAGATTTTCTAATTGCTGGATTTATGTGCGTATGTGTGTATTTAAAGATTCAGTTGAATAGCCAAAGGAAATATCTCTAAAATAAGAAGTCGTATCTGTAAAGATCATATTCTAGATACATTTCATAGGCTGTGCATGTTTTTAACCTATTGTTTCGGTTACGTCACACTTTTGCATCCTGGCAAATATATTAAAACCAGCCACCCACACCAACCAAATATAGCTCTTTTTCTCAGCTTCATGTTAATAAGTCTCTTCTTAATCTTTCCCTCTACACGCAACCACTTTTTGGTTCCCTGGTCTCTCACCCGCAGCAAAGTCTATCCAATCCATTTTACCCATATGCCAATCTCAATCTAAGTGATCAACTCTCATCTCCTCATTCCTCTAACTGTGTCCAATCAATTATATTCTCTAATCAGTTCTTTACTGTCATCACTGCGAATCTGTGAGCAATCCGCCTCTTTTAATGCGGCCTGTAATACCAGCAATAGGATTTAACTGGGATAATATATGCAGGAGGTTATGGAGGCATTCTTCATGGAACTAAGGCTTTTACCCATCAGCCTCAGGGGCATTAGTTCACCCAACTATTATAACTGTCAACAGTATTTTAAAAGTGGTTTGTACATCTTCCGGTTCTAAAGTTCAACTCACTGACTCACTAGTCGTAAAAGTGAACAGTTAAGAGTTTTTTTAATTTGAATGTTTTACCGTGCGTTTACACCACAACGATGTTGTAAATACTGAAAAGATTTTCCTTTGTATTTTTGAAAAGTTTCATGTACACGCAACCGTTGTCAAAATAGTCAGCATTCACATGGACCCGCAAAAATGACAAAAAACATTCGATTATGCATGCCAGGCCAGAAGTTGGTTATGTCATTTTGTGCCAGTCCTGCTGTCCGCCATTGTTGTTTGGTTTTACTCGAGCATACCGATCGGCTTGTTAAATCTGACGTCACGCAACACAGTTTCTGTGTCCAAACTCTCAGATGCCGTGGGCAGACAAAAAAAAATGCTTATATACACTGATGCTTTGCTGTAAAACTATCAAAAAACCAAGATGACAATATTTATCTCCATAGCGAAATCCTAGATGTCCAAACGTGGTTCATTTTTACAATTTATTAAAATATTGATGCCGGAGATGCTCGTAAATGTGTGATATGAATAAAAAGTGCTTATAAACAGTACCCCTATAAAGTAGCCAATGAGTGGAGGCTTTGACCAGGAAACAGCATTTCTTATGCCACACTTAACACGCGGATAGACTGAACGTGTAATACACATCACTGTTTACATGAAAATGACGATGCTAACGTTTTCAAGTTGCTCTTTGAAACCTGTTTTCAAGTTTTCTGGCCCTCAAAACGCTGTTGTCCTATAAATGAACAGTCAGAACGTTTTCTGTTTGCACTTGAAAACGTTGTATAAACGGTATTGTACAATAGTCTACTGTAATCACATTGAAAGACAGAATTTTTATGTTTGTGATTTTCAAATTTTCTCTATATTGTCACCCAAGCATATAATCTCACCTCAAAATCATGCATTTGCTTAAAATTATTAACCTAAAAAGGTATTTTAAAATATGAACATACTAAAATTGAAACTGTTACACTTTGCACCTTTTAGTCATTCTTCTGAGAGCATTCATGTATCTGTTAAATATAAGCATTAGCTGCATTTTAACATTACATTTTCCAAAAGCTGTGTGCTATTAGCGAATTACCAGCTCAGGTTTTATTATATTTTAACAGTACATCTGATATGCATCATGTATGTTCTAGTTTGTGACACAGCTCAGTCCTGTGCTATAAACAAATTCCTGCTTGAGAGATCCCATTGTATCTGAAGTTTTTTTGGTGAATCAACACAAGCTCTTAGCACTATGGCAACCCTGAGGCCAGGATATTATGTTCTTAAGGAGGGAGACTGTTAAATTTAATTGACACATCCAACTGGCTGCTGATCTTCATTTGTTTCACAGTCAGACAATTAAGCTGCAGAACCCCCAAAAAATCCCAGTTAAATACCACAGTATGAATAATACATACGGACGACGACTCCATTCTCTCCATCACAATGGCTTTATCGCCGGCAAATGCGCTCTAAATCAGCTGGGACGTTTGCACACAAAGCCCTGTTGGATAAAACATTCCTTATTTGAACACTTTTACTGACCCATAAAGCTTCAGGGGCCATTCCGGCACATATTACCCAGCAGAATGCAAACGCTAAATATGAGACAGAGATATCCAGAGCGTTCTGGTCCCCTTGATTTAGGATTATTTGCATTCTGCCTGGCTTGACAAAGGGCCCATTCGGATTGTTTATGGAATCATCATGGCCGTTGCTTACGGGGAGAAAGATTGTAATAAAACGAGAGAACACCGCTGCAGTGTTGTGAAATATGTAGATACCTAAATTCTGTGGCATAACACGGGCAAAGAAATTGGAGAGTTGCAATGATTCGAAAAGTAAATTTTAGGAAGAATATTAATATTACTATTTCAACACATATTTTCTCTCACTTTTTTAACTGTGTCAAATGTGGTGCAGTGAATAACTTGCTTATTTTTTTTACCTCTGCACTTGTGGAAATAGTTTGCGGAATGAGTTTATGTGGATGTGAATTCTGTGATAAGTGACCGTAGCTGTCAGCCGAAGCCACTTAAATAGTGGTGACTTCATGGGGGATTTTTGTTGAAGCTGTTTCTCTGTTTGGATTGTGTCTATTTTTAACCTCAAGTGCTTTATGGGTGGAGTAAAATAAGGAACTGGGGGCAAAAGTTAAATGTCTCAGTGGCTGGGTGCCTATAGTCAGAGAGAGAGAGAGACAAGAGAGAGAGAGAGAGAGAGGGGGGGGGGGGGTTGGGGGGGTTATGATGTCATCAAAATTCAATCATCTGAACTCTATTCAATGTCATAATGCTTGAGGGATTCCATTTTTCACTGTTTAGCATGACATCACAACCTGCCAAACCCTCAATATAAATCACTTTTTCAACACAACAAGGCCACATCTCCACCAAATATAGAACCAAGATCTGCCTAAATAGTGCACAGAAGTGCAGCGTAGCAGTTTTTATCCCTGAAGTCTTGGCGCACATTGTTGTTGACTTTGTCTATTTTCACAGTGGCCTGTATTTCCAGTAGGGGAGTATTTATAGGTGCCGTACCCAGAATGTCATGCGTAAACCATAAATGATTCGAGTTACTTTCCCCACCACCATCTCCAACAAAGCAGTCTTTATTAAAACCATCACAACCATGGTCAGCTCAATCCCACAAACCTCAGCCTCTGCTCTGGTGGACAGGTTACGAGCCGGGCCGGCCAGGGAGGGCGATCTTATTGGGAATCAACTGGAACAACACAAGTGCTAAATACTGAACTGAGTAGGAGGTGGTTGCGAATCTCAAGAAGACCTGCTATTCCGTATGATGCAAACCATATGTTTGGTTAAAGTTGTCTGGATTTTCCCTCATTAATACGTGGAGTATGCGGAGTGGATTGTTTTGACAATGTAGACGTTAAGATAAGGGTTGGGAAGAGAGGTTGCATGTGTGTAAGTGTGGTATCTCTCAGGCGGGCGGGCGAGCGAGCGAGCGAGGGGCGTTGAGGGTCAGCACAGGACACAGAGCTCCATTAGAGGCCGAGGCTGGGATTGTTATGACAGGAGCTGCTGGGGTCAGAGCAGGACAGTGTCAACTGTATATCTCTTTTTGATTGCACATCTTCTAAATTTATACTTTCCACACATTGCTTTTCAATGTGAACATTCCCTCAAGGTAAACATTTTGCTTCTGCGTTATCTGATTTCCTTTTAGCCGAGGTTGAACGTACACCATTGTTTCTATTTGCACTTAAACAGGTCAGGAGATTGTGCTGAGATTTAATTGGTCCTGTATGTCTGCGAGTGCTTGTTATGAATGTTTCCTCTTTTTTAGTTTTAATAAAAGAAACCCTTACACGACATGTTTACTTAAACTGTTCAGAACAAATTCAGAACACTATATGGGTGTATTTTCAACCAGTAAATGTAAATATATACAGTATATATAGCTGCAGGAAAAAATGAAGAGACCATTCCAAATTTGTATTATTTAATCAGCATTTCTAGATGTTTTGTGGTCAGTCCAGTCCAGTGTCTGTTGAATTTCAGGAGTGACATAAAGTCATCTAACAGCAATGTGAAAGCAGAACAAGACACATGAAAACTGTGATAAAAATTGAGGTTATCACATAATTGTTTTTAACTTTTCCTAAATATTACTCTTGTATTGCTTAAAAGTGAATTTGAACTTGTCTGAAAAAACACAGAGCATCTTTTCTATTATTTTGACCTGTTTCTCCAGTTTTAATTTTCTGGAAATAAATGCACTATATACAAAATATTTTTATTTAAAATGTAGGAAAATAATGTTAGTAATTCACAACATAAAACAAAAATAATCATTTTACCTGAACACATTCCTATAAATAGTAAATTCAGAAAAACTGAAAATGATCTTTGAAATGATCTCTTAATATTTTCCTGAAACCTTGTATCTCCATATTTATTATTATTAGTCATCCTTTAAGTTTTGCAAATATCTAACCATTAAAAAGTATTATAAAGTGCCTGTCAACTTTGACAACACAGTATTGAATCATTTAAAAAGTGTTAGTGTTTTTACCATCTCCTGAAAAACAATGAATTTGGACATTCGAGATCTCAAATGGACAGTGATCATTATTTCTTCACATGTTGGGGTAAAAATGAACCTCATCTCTTTTTGATCATTTTGGTCAGTATAGAGTACAATCAGCTGTGTGTGACAATATGAATTTCATAAAAGACTCATCTACACCTTCAGTGCTGGTTTACTGTACATCATCTCAAGAAGGTATTAACTGCAGCCTTTGGGCGGCTGGATCCTGCCCAGCAGAAAGAGCAACAAATGTGGTCGGACGATTAAACTGTCATTATGTGTACCCGCCATGAACTGGCAAAGGTGCCGGAAGGAAGCTGTGCCACCTGGTGTAACCTGCCAGAAATGACCTGTAATGGAGAAACGGCTGGCGGCTCGCGTGCCCTGCTGTTTAAGTAAAAAGACAACCGTGTGCAACATGTGTGCTTGTCAGTCTAAATAGCCCCTTTCTATTCGTCTTCCAGCCTTGCATGTGAGGGGCTGCGTGTGTAAGCGTGTGTGAGCATACGGTGTTAAAATTGAGTTTGGCTCCAGAGCAGCCGTGACTTTTGGCAGGGACGTGCCTCACACCACCAGCCCATGTGGCTCGCAGGGGTGTGTTTTATTTTGAATTGAATTGAGAATGCATCGTATGTTCCTGGTCAGTTCCTGAATTGGGTTACATTTGAGGTGACATACGGGATGCAGAATTGTAATTGTGATTTAGAAATTAAGTTCCATTGAAATACAATAAAATATAGCAGAAATGTATTTCTAAAGTGCTTTTTATAGTTTTGCATTGTTAAAATGCAAAGAATGAAAAATGTGTAGAAATAAAAGAAAAACAGTCATAGAAAACAATACGATTTTTTAATAGTGGGCAGTCGTGGTCCAGTGGTTAGAGAGTTGGACTCATGACCAGAAGGTTGCTGGTTCGATTCTCAGGTCTGGCGGGTTGAGCAAGACACCTAACCTCCACTTGCTTACTATGCAAAATGTACAAATGTATAGTACAATGTAATGTAAGTCGCTTTGGATAAAAGCGTCTGCCAAATGCATAAATGTAAATGTAAATGTTAATAATGCATAAATGATAAATGACAATCAATCAAATTTCAGGACATTTTTTTTCCTGTAATTTCAGCTGTTTTTTCTGCAGTTTTTTGCTCTCTTTTTCAGTTTATTCAATAAATCCTAATAGCACAGCCTATCTCTCAGTTAAAGCTGTCTGTGTTCTTCTATGGGTTTGACATCTTATCCGGGTGTAGGTGTAGACCCGGGCGACTCTGTTTCCGTACGGCTGTCAGAGAGCTTTGACTCTGCCTCTCCCCGCTGAGCTCTCGGCCGGTCGTAACCCCGCGTTAACCCTGTCATAACCCTCTCTGACAGCCTCGCAGATGGTGGAGAAAATGGGGGTTAAAACCCAGAGGCCACATCACTGCATCCCCCGTTCCTCTCCGCCCACCTCCCCTGTATCCCCCTTCGAAAGACGGTGTGACCTTGTGCTGCCATTCTATCACGTACAAGAGGATTGAGGGATTGGAGATGTGAAAACCAGATCTAGCCTCACATATGCACTTGAAAGCTTTGGAAAATAAATATTTGGGGTATATAGGTTGAATAATTCAGATCTGCTCTTATATTGAGAAACTGAGAAGCAGCAGTTACGTGCAGATTGTAGCACATGTTTTCACCACACTGGATCCTGCGCGTAGACTTGAAGTTTTTAGACTGAACTGGGAGAACAACCGATTGACCAGGGAGATCACATTTTTAGAAATCTTGTCATGGCAACACAAAATGTCACATGACCTAAATGTCACTTAAAGGGACAGTCCACCTAAAAATGTTATCATTTACTCGCCCTCAGATTGTTCCAAATTTGTATAAATGTCTTTGTTCTGCTGAACACAAAGGAAGATATTTGTAAGAATGTCCGTAACCAAACAGATCTCATCCCCTATTTACTGCCATAGTAGGGAAAATAAATACTATGGGAGTAAATGGGGAATGAGATCTGTTTGGTTACTGACATTCCTACAAATATTTTCATAACTGCAAATTCTCCAAAGCATCTGGATTTTTCGGTTCGGTTGCCATGTTTGATTTAAGTACACTTTTTACATTTACTTTTACATTTGGACAGTTTGATCCAATGCCAGTGTGAGATGCAAGGTAGTCCCTTAGCTTGAAAAAGTGGCAAAAATGATTAATTGGATCCTTTGAAACAATTGTGTGTTATAAAAAGCTTATCAAATGGAAGCGCTCATTGTGTTTCTATGGAACGAAAGCTTTTAGGAGAGACAACAGTGATGCAAGCTGCTTGAAATCTAAAGTTGTACCCAAATGGTTTGTTCTGTATGGCCACCACTTGTAATACCTGTCTGGATTCTGACAGTTTAAAGCAGTGTGAGAAAACTACTTCTAGGCGTATTAAATTTAGAGGCCTTATAGTCTATTAATAGATTCATTATTGTTTCATTATTGAGATGATAAAATATTAAGCTTTGCTTTGGTAAACTGTGTGCATTAATAAATTAATAGACAGCATTCATAAAGGTAGAAACTAGTATATATGACACCTGACAGGTTTCTCTGGATGTATTCAGTGGGTGCTTCTATTATACAAACTATAAATATATTTATACATTATTTTTAAAATACATTTTTGTCTGTTTTTCCACTGTTATTGATAAATAGGAGATAATGTGTGGTATACTTAAACATGCATTATAGCATGTATGTCAATACTTGAATTTATGCATTTGGCAAACGCCTTATTCATAGTGATTTAGAGTGCATTCAAGCCTTACATTTTATTTTTTTTCTATCAGTTTGTGTGTTCCCTGGAAATCAAACCCTTGACCTTTGCGTTGTGTTAAGCGCGTGTTATTTGTGCATATTAGAGGTCTACAGTAAACTAATGCCCTGTTTACACCACCAACGACTTTGACAAAAGATGGATGACGTGAGCTTTTTACGGCTTTAATCCAATTGGTTGTCGCTCCTCAAAGTCGCTCTTTATTTGCATAAAGTTGAACAATTTGCTTTTTAAGTCATAATGTACAGAATACTCTAAAGATACTCTAACTCATTTTTGTCTAAAGAAAGTTGGGCCTGAACACAGAGTGTGAGTGCTGACCACTAGAGCTCACAGAGCACTCAATGCCTAAAGCCCCAGGCCTACAACCCAAGCTAGACCCTCCCAGCTGTCTAATAATAGTCCACCAAAACATTTCTTTAGTCAAATGGCACTCACTGTTTAAAGCTGGTTAAGGTGTCTACCACTAGGGGTGTGGGGTGACGTTTGGGGGGCTTCCAGAAACGAGTACCCAAGGGCCTCACAGGATCTAACTCTGCATTCATTATTGCTGTTCGTAAAAATGCCTGAAAAGAACCATAGAGTACCTGCCAGTTTTGGCAACTTGTTCTGTATTCGTATCCTGAAAGCGTTCAAACATTACTCAACATACTTGCTGCATCACTACGATGAAACGTTCATCATTTCCACGCCAAAGGAAGCAGCATTCTTCCGCCGTTCGTGCCGTCTGGCGATTCATTTGCATACTAGGGTTAAGCGTATAAGACGAAAGGAATCATTACCTCGCATTCGAATAGCATGTCGTAGTCTCTGCAGCCGCCCCCAGATTGATCGATTGCTTTGTTTATCGTTCATAAGCCCATCTGTAATAAATCTATCCCCCCCTCTCCTTCCCGTTCCATTTATTTAGGCATAATTATGCATTAATCGACGCATGGCTGGTTCTGATTGTGTCAAACGATCCATGCGTTTAGTTGGAGATGTACAGCGCGAGGCCCAGATGCTCACAATGGGGAACGTGCTCATTATCCGTCACGCCACAAAAGCCTCAATGACTTTCTTTTGTGTGTTTCTAGATGAGGGCTAAGGCTTGCTCTATGGGGACTGAGTTATCCTGAGGGGAAAAAAGGTGAGCGGTGGTTATAACGTTCATCTAGACGAATGGTTACATGCCACCCCATTGTTTGCGCTTATTGAGGTCTCCTGCCATAGCCTGCTATTAATCCACACGCGAGGCCTACACAATGTATAGATAATGGTTGACGCGATGGGTTGCTTTCTTAAAATAGGCTAGTAATTTCAAGGTATTTTTCTGCTAAAGTTCAACCTACTTTGTGAAAATCCCAGTCCCTGTTTTCCCTCCGAGATGCTAGCGGTTTGTTAACAGATTCATTTTGGCCCCTCATTGATTATGCCCACTGGAATTGGTGGTGTCCATACGATGTGCGGGAGTTAATAAAGTAGAGCTGCTCACCATGCAGAAATGTCTTGACCCTGAGTAACTGAATGATAAATGAGAAGTTGAGTGTCGGTGTTTTGATGTGGAGATGTAATGAGAGGACATGCATTCACCTTGCCCTAGGGCTCGCCGGGAGGTAGATGGACCAGATGCACGTCCGATCCGATACCTCAGTCAATGTTTGGGTTCTTTTAAAGATGAATGCTCTGCGAACTCGAAACGCAGGCTTCCCCTCCCTCAACGCCAGTCAACATTTGATCGCAGTGCAAATATCAGGAATTAATTTTCGAAGCGAATGCGAACTGAAAGATTTGGAAGAAAAAGCGCAATAATAATACGAGTCTTTTGGAAAGATTGCGTGTGAGGTAAACTAGCTGCTTGAGATTTTAACCCTCCGACAATCCTTCGCTGCTCTTGAGCCCGTATTGCATGAGATGTGTGAAATGCGTTTGTGTGCGGTCAATGTTAAGTGTTGTTGTCTATCCGAGCACAAACCCAATCCCTCTGGTGGATGACCTCGCATTTACCCACATGTCTATCAAATGTGCAGACACAACACAGACACAACACAGACACAACAAGCGTGTGTGCGTGTGTATGAGCATGCATTAAGGGGTTTTATTCTGACCTACTTTGACTTGCCACTTGTGTTCGCTTCAAACCCAGTGACCCCTATCTCCTAAAGTAAATCTGCCACTGTCACTTGCTAAAATCAAAACTGTATTTCACTGTACACACTTTCAAACTTGTGAGCGAGATTTTGTCAGAATATCAAATGAAAGGAATCAAAAAACGTTGGCACCAGCTGGTTTAATAGAAACAGAAACCTGGTGTTTGTATTGAGGCAACATCTAACAAGTCTAATAAAAGAGAGAATTTAAACACAATTAATCCAAACAAAAGAGGCTTTTTTCTGGCCATCCCAGACTCCACCCATATGAAAGATTTTCTCCGTATTTTTTATATGTCTTTTAACAAGTATTGTGTGACACTGACACCAGGCCAATGGTAATGCCTAATGTAATTTACCCAAAAAAACATCCCTGAATCAACATCCTGCTTGATCCTGAACTCTATTATCAATCAATCAGATTTTGAGGGTTAGGGTTTTTAACATTCCAATCAAAAAATTCTATACTTAAATAATATTTACGTGTAATGAAGTGTACAATTTTCTTTATCAGTCTATTTCTGTAATTTGACATGTTTACTGCATTAAAAAATATGTGATAATTCTGTAAAATAAAGCAGTAAAATTAGTGTAAGATTTTACACATGATATGCAGCATGTAATGAAGTTATGACAGGAAATATTAACAATAGAGAACATATCAATTGGCAGCAAGATGCAATACTTGATTCTTTCATTATATTTGGTGCACTCGCCTCTCTTATATGACTAAAAGGCAAGTTGTGACATTTGCGTTGGTGGTCCCATGTGATGATTGCCCCTGTATGCTTTTAAACTCTATATAGTCACTGCATATGTTCCCGTGCATACATGTTATGTGTACACAAAGTTTTCAATACAGGTCTTGAGTTTTCTTGCTCTTTGTCTGGTTCATATGTCACTGCATATGTTCCGTGCATACATGTTATGTGTACACAAAGTTTTCAATACAGGTCTTGAGTTTTCTGCTCTTTGTCTGGTTCATATGGTCATTAATCTCCTTTAATTTCTGAAAGTTTACTGTAGTTGTGGGAGCAGCGTGGTTTCTGTTTTCGTAAGATACAATTGCACCCCATTGCATCATAACTTTAGATAAGGGTCATTTCTCTGTTCCCAGAATTCCCAGTGTCGCCGATGACCTGAGCCATTCATTAAAGTCACTTGGCCTTCAACCGTTAATAATCTGTGTGTCTCTCCAAAGACCTAGCGTTGAACTCCGTCTGCTCTGGGTCATTTTAGAGAAGACATTATGGGTACCAGTATGTAAATTAGTACCTGCGAGGAATTGTGAAATTTCTTTTCTTTTCTTTGTACTGGAGACTTGTATAATATGATATTGTCCGTGCTTTGTTCAACAGTATTGCAAGTGGAGGAGAAGGCTAGGGAGAATACAATTTTTGTTTTAAAACTCCTAAAATCAATTAGTTTGCTGCTATAAATAATCCAAATAAATAAAGAAAAGAAAATGGAAAAAAGTGATTTCAAAATATTCTTTCAGAACATATTTGGTTTGTAACAACAGAATGGTATTAAAGGGACAAATAGCATCATAATTTATTCATCCTCATGTTATTTGATTCTTTTTCTGTGGAACACAAAATAAGATATTTTGAGATTTGTGTTCATGCAATGGAAGTCAATGGGGCCCAGAGCAGCATCTAGTGATGAGGTTACAAATTGCAACCAACTGCTCACTCCACCGCTGGCCCCTTCGAAGCACTACGGTGACTGACACAGGACAAAAATGTCATTGCGTTTTCACTTCTTTGCCGAAGGAGATAACATATTTTTGAAACGTGTTCTGTGGAGCAGTTTGTCCTTTGGCGAATTCCATGTAAGGGGACCTGTGGTGTATGTGAATAGAAATAGCTCATTCTAAAGTAATAAAAACATAACGCTTCATTTTGTAACGTCTTTATACACCTCTGAAGACTGTTGTGTTTATTATATTGCATTGCTGTCAATAGATCCTCCTAAATATTACACACAGCACCTTCTTCATGTTCATTCTTCAGAAGAAAGTCCTACATGTTTTAAATGAGGTGAGGGTGAGTACATAATGACACAGTTTTCATTTTTGGATCATCCTGCAAAACCTGTAAATGATTAACCCTGGAAAAAATATTCAAGCAAGTTACATAACAAAGCTGTTGTGGAAGACGTGACGTAGCATTGTAAACTTCTGCACGACCGTTCGCAAGATCTGCTCTTCCTTTGAACCCGCTCAGACTGCTGATTTCGCCGTCTGGAAGAGGTTTCTTGAAGCTTAAATTCCAAGGCCGTGTATATCCTGCACAACCGCCCTGAGCTCATGTATGTGACCCAGCGAGGAGAGGATTTCTAAGCATGCCTCAAGTGCAGCCTTTTGGAGCGCTGAATTTTGGCTGACATCTTTTGAAATTGCCTCCTCATGTCTTTCTTATCTAATTCAAAAGTCCTTTCCAAGAGATTTTCTTCCAGAAAGCAGTCAACCAGATTTCCCTGCCAAATTGCATGCTCCATGCTTTTTAAGTCGGGGCAAAATGTCATGTACTTATTTTTTCGGGTCCCTACTGTAGTTTTATTGACTGGCTCTTATGTTATCAGAGCCGCGCAGCCTGTCTGCTAACCTTGGGAGGCATCAGGCGTTTGGACAGACGCTCTCAGGTACAATGCCGTCTGGCCCAGACAGTTCAATCAAATAATTATGGAGCTTTGCCCACTCTTAGCATGAGCTAATGAATGGAAATGACTGATTTGTATGCAGTCTGTACACATGGCTTAAGTAGTACTGACCTGATAAGTGCCAAAGCTTTGCCCCGCGGTGATGAACTTCTTTCGCGCAGGGTAAAGATGGAAGCATTGTTTGAATGAATATGCCGCGAGACTAGTCTGCTTTTAGAGGAATTTTAAACAGTACCATTGAAGGGTATGAATCAACAATACTTACTGCTGATTTACCAGCTATAACCGCGGTGAACCTCCACCAGCGGGATTGGAAGCGAACGCAGTGTCGTATTTAACTTTTAAAGTGTGCATTGCCCTGAATTACATACAAGAGGTTGTTGGGAGCATAAACATAGTTTTCTTGGAAGCGCTCCATAATCATTACCATAGTACACAGCATTCAGATGACCTTTTAAATCTGCTGATAGTTTGTAATCGTTTGTCAGAAGGAAACCAAATAACAGTTCTCCTTAAAAAACAGTCACAAACCTGGAGCGTTATTGGATGACCTCTGACCTTTGAAATGTTATAATCACCCAGCAGAGCGAATCAGAGAGAGAGAAAGTCTTCTGGGATCTGAACCTCTGATGCTCCACTGCAATCTATTCACAGCCACAAGTGCTGCATTGACTCTGCTTATGGAACTAATGCTGGGCTGACCAGATGGACTATTTTTAGAAACAAGGACAAACAGTGGTGAATGATATTACTGGTTCTCATGCACATCTGGTGCTGAGAGCAGACGTGGTCGTGCGGTAGCAGATTGATGTTACTCTGGAGTTGCAAAATGTGAACAAATGTGTGTTTCCATGGGTTAAGTTCAATCTAATGGTAATTATTACAAATTAAATACTAAATTATATTATTAAGGCTCTGTATAGATCTTTGTCTTCATTCACAAATGGTGCAAAGTCAACTTATGACATCCAGTGGTTTCCTCACATGTGGGTATAAGTTAGTCCGATGGCAATACGACAATGACTTAATTTGCATATTGGCCTCTACATTATGTAACATAATAACATACACAATATGTAATGCAAAAACGTTGCATAAGACATTGCTAGATCATTTTAAAAACACTAAAAAGCAGAAAATATGTCAAATTTAGCATAATTTATCTATGGTTAAAGAGATAGAAAATTTAAATTCATAATTTACTCACTCTCTATTTGCTCTAAACCTGTGTCAATTTCTTTGTTGGCTGAACACAGAGAAAGATATTTGGACGAATGCTTGTAACCAAACAGTTCTTTGCCACCATTGACTACCATAGTAGGAAAATAACAATGGTAGTCAATAGTGCCCCAGAACTGTTTGCATTCTACATTCTTCCAAATATCTGCTTTTGCGTTCAGCAGAATAAAAAAAATATTCAAAGCAATTTTTCCTACTGGTCAATGGTTGTAAAACTAAGTAGTTACAATCATTCTTCCAAATATCTTTCTCTGTGTTCATCAGAACTAAGAAATGTTTACAGATTTGGAACAGCTTGAGCGCGAGTAAATGAAGAAAGAATTTTTTGTGCGAACTGTTCCTTTAAATTGCCCAATTTAAGTTTTTTAACATGATTTATATGTAAAAGTTTATATCTTGATTTATCTTTTCAAGATTTTTGCACCATCAGATTTCAGATCTTCAAATAGTTGTATCCCGGCTAAATATTGTCCTATCCTAACAAACCATACATCAATGGAAATTGATATATTCCGCTTTCAGATGATGTCAAAATCAAAAAAAGGACCCTTATGACTGGTTTTGCTGTTCAGGGTTACAAATACTCTGCAACAACTTTACATAGTTCCTGTGGTTTTGCATGCACACACTGGCGACTCTCATCCCCCTGTTCTTTAAAGAGAGTATGTGTGTGTCAGCATGTGTCTGTGCATGATCAAGGCTGTTTATGCGAGTGGATGTGTGTGTTTGTGGTTTTCTGATCGGCACCAGAGATGGACAGTTAGATAAGCCGCTGGTGTTGACACAAGGGTGAACATGTCAAACACATATTTAGTGCAGATAAGACCCTCGTGTTAGCAGGAACTGCAGTGAGAACACACTGATCACACTGTGACATAATGACAGTTTGGGGGGTTGCAGTGTCTCACTCCTAACCCAGATAATCTAACTGAAAACAGACGCACGGGGTCACGGCCAAGAATATTGACCATATACCTACTTGTGTTATATGCAACCCAGCTCTGTCTAGAAAACACAGATCTAGAAGATATTATTTTGTTTGCTTTAATAATTGTGACAGAAAAGTGTGGAACATCCTGAAAAAACAAAAAAATATATATATTTTTTGTCTACAAAAAAAGAAAGAAGAAAAACACATCACCAATGAAGTAGTATAGGGTTGTAAAGGTGTCACAGGTTTTCTAGCTTCTTGTGCAACATGAAACTGCTGTCAGAGAATTTGTGAAGGGTGCAGATTATTTTTTACCTTCTCTTTATTCTCTGAACCTCTGTTACTTTACTGTCTCACATCTAGAAGCTGTCCACATCTGGAGAACATTTCACTCCCTCACCATGGGCCTGTTAAACACAATCTGTCATCC
>JAOTQM010000059.1:0-37418 GCA_026939265.1 Oreonectes daqikongensis
CTATGGCATCCTGAAGCACACAGTGCAGATCTGACTAGATAGAAATCTGTAAATGTGGATTATTCAGCGAGCTCAAACCAAATGAGTTATATATCTTTTTTTACTGATCACAATGCTCACCATCATGCTCTCATTTTGACTTCTCCATGCCTGTGTTCATGTGCATATGAGTTCATACGTCCTCTCATTATCATGATCAGCTCTCTATGGATTATGACTCAGAGCTGCCATCAACAGAACAACAACTCGGCGATGTGTAAAATCTGGACAGCGCACAGTGACTAGAAACTCAGTCAGGCTGAAAGAACGGCCCAACGGCCTTTTAAAGAGGGTTAGAGAGAATCAAACGTGTATTAACAGGGTCAATTGACTTGATATTCGTCTTTTATATGTGGCTGAGAAGCTAAACACTGTTTACAGAGAGCGTCAGATGAATGTATGGAGAGCGGGACAGTCATCCCCTCCAGGCAAATTTGCTTCTTGTTTTGTTCTCACCACAGATTTGCACAAATGAAGAAGTGTGAGCGTGAGTGGCGAGATTAACCACCTAAAATGATGATCTTGAGGGCATTTGACAGTGAAATGGAAGTGAAAATGTGTTTGAGGTGGGCTGTTGAAAGCATCCTGAAGGTTATATGTGGGATTTCAAATACTCTGCTGTTTGTGGCAGATTGTTGGTCTGGTAGACAAAGAAATAAAAAAAAGATCTTTTGAGATCTAATCATGATTGACAGAAATATTTTTGGGAAGTATTGAATTTCTAATATATTTATTTTGTTCTGGATAGATTTGAAGAGATGAACTATTGTTCATGTTTACAGATCAAATGTCTTGAGGGAACTTGTATTGACTCTTCTTAAACAGTATCGCTCTTTGCAAATGAAAGAATTATTACAGAATTATATATTCAGCGCATCCGTTCTGGTTCTCATTTAAACCAGAACGATTGCAATTTTTCTTTTCATAAATGTGTAGCCGCGTCTCTGCTGACTGCACAGACTTAATGTGTGTTCTACACAAATGCTCTTTGAAATCCACTTTCTATCTGTCCCTTCCGAACTCTTTCTTCCAAAAAAACACACATCTGTGAGCAATGTGTGTCGTCTTAATTACAGTTGGAGTTTAGCAGCAAAGAACATCAAGCAAGCATTACCACATCACTTACAGTTCAGCTCTCCAGCATTGCCCTGACCTTCTGAACCATGACCTCACTTTACCTCTCTTAATACTCTCTCGGTTTAACTAGCTCAGCGTCTCTCAGTGTCAGGTTAAAATCTCAATCCTTATAAAACAGCATCCCTCCTCCATCCTGACCATTGCATCTTCCTGTGTTTTTGCATTTTCAAACTCATGGTGACACTATCCTAAATATTTGCTGGGTAGATCTCAGTCTTGTACCATAGATTCATGTGAAAACGCCACTTGTATGTGTGTCATTGAGAGTCCGATTTATTGGGTGTTGAGTTTCTATCAAACAGGTTAGTTTTCGACGGAGGGTCACCGAAGAGTCACTTGTTCTAATGCGAAAAGTTTTGGCTTTCCATTTTATTTCCTCGTGAAATTTATACAGGCATCTGAAAGCACTTTCTGCTACTTGGAATATGATGTAATGAAGGCCATCTAACTCCCTAGGTTACTAAACAGAATTGCAAACAGCTGAGACCAGCATTTATTTCCTGAAAACCCTGCACGTACAGATTTAGGATTAGCAAGCTTTAGTACAAATTTGCGTCTCATTCATTTGACATAAGTAGCTTTTATTCTCCTTTCTTTGATGTTGATATACCGTAAAGAAAATCAGCCAGTGAATGTAAATATTGTCTGATATAAATCTCTGTCTATTTTAACCATGTCGTGTGTGGTGTGACCTATTTCAGTGTTTACTAGAAAAAAAGGATTAAATATATAAGAAATAAATTGCAATTGATATTTTTTTCCAACCTCATACATTTTTATTTATTCAAGTTAAACTTATTTTTTATTTTCCATACCATAGAGTTTACTTTAAAACATACCAAAAATTGTTCTCATAATTGTGATTTTGTGGTGCGTTAAAATCCTTTAATGCACGGCTAGCCGTGGATTATCCCTTACATATTTAGTTTAACATATTTAATTTAACATTGTAATTGTTAGCTGGATATTTTTGGAGGGGCTCAAGAAAAATCTGGACCTCCCTAGACCTGGCGAGATCCAAGGGGCAAGGTTGGATCCAGATCAAGTCTCATCCCACTGCATTTTGATTGGTCGACAGATTCCTGCGGTAGTTTTGCAACAGGACACGTCATACTCGTGTTGTGTACCGTTTCCACATTGAGTCATAACTAGGATTTTACTATACAGCCTCTGCACACGTCCCGATCGCGATCTTGTAGTATTTAGTGCGTAGCGCCACCTGCAGAAAGGGAGTGTTGAGCGACTCATTCAACATTCCCTTTCTGCAGGTGGCATAAAACGCACCTGAAGCTGGTATGCCATCCGCCACCAAATACTACAAGAAGAAGATCGCGATCGGGACGTGTGCAGAGGCTGTACATTATGACAAATATTATTAAAAATGATGTTCAGTTTTCATGAAAATATCGATTGATTCGCTTCACAAGACGTGTCGCCAGGAGCCGCATTTTTGGATTTATGTGCTTTAGGATCTGTTAAACAGGTGGACCCCATATACTCCCATTATATGAAACATGGAGGGAAGCGGATTTACCAAAAATCTTCTTTATTGTTCTACTCAAGTCAAAATGTCACCTGCGTCACGGATGGCCTGGGGGTGAGTAAATAAACAGCAAATTAGAATTTTTGTGTGAACTATCCCTTTAAAGCATCAATATAAGCTTGCGTGTACACACACACACACACACACACACGTAAGAGCTAATGGAGCGGACCGTCTGGCAGAATGACCTCAGCGCAGCGCGAGGCAGGATTAGACGTAGTGCAGCATGGTGATTAAGAGATCTTCCTTTAATTGTATTAGTCTGTCAACAGATGTTCCACTCATTATACAAGTAGGACTGGGAGCAGAGCTTAGTAGCTGCCACTAAGTCTGCTTGATCTACTCCTAAGCAGGAACATTAGCGCTAATAGAGTCATATTCCGTCATTTGGTCGCTTGTCCCTGTGCCAAAGAGTACTCAGTGATCGGTTTTTAATTGGAGGTCTGATAAACATCGGCCTTGTTGGGTACGAAAAATCGGAATTACAAAAAGGAAAGCGACGAAACCTAAACTTCTGTGTGGGGCGCGGTGGAATACAGTTGACACAGGTGTCGAACTGTAGCGTATCATTCCTCATGTTCAGATGGCTGTTCTTCTCCTGTACGTCAGACGGGAGATGAGGGGAGGAACTCGAGTGAGAGGAGGAGTGGGTTTTAGTTTTATCATCATGTTGAGCTGGGAGTGGAAGCTGCTGATGTGGGGAAATAAACAGTCTGAAGTGGCTTAGCCAGGTTTGCTAATCTGAAAATCCCCTTTGTTTTGTGGGATGCTGTTAGGTGTTTAATTGGTTCGCATTAAGCTCTTCGGTCATGTTTTCCATGAGAGATGTCATTATGTTTAAATGAAGTTTGTTTGGATGGTCGTGAAGTTGAGAGCCGATTTGTTTCTTTCTCTGCTTGCTGTATTCTGAACAGTTTCAGTTTTTAGGGATGGATCAGAATGAGAAGTGTGTACTTTGATCCAACTGTAGGTTGTTGTGAATAAAACTGGGCACAGTAGTCACCTAAACAACCCACCAACTAGTTTTTTGTAGATCCCTGATATGTAGATTTAATCATATTGTAACATTAAGTCATTTCAAAAGTATATTCACCATTTGCAGGAAGACTAGTTTCTGCACATCTGGCCCGAGTGGGATTTTTGTCTTTCCTGTGTTTATTGTGGGTTGTTTTATTATGCATTTCCATCTTTTACTCCTCAAAGCCCTCAGCGTGGGAACCAGGCATAACTGATGGCCGAGCGTGGAGGATAGCCGTTTTCTGGTACTGAATGATACCTCTGGGCTAAAGCGGGAAAGCGTGGACATATCTCCCCATCTGCTTCCCGGAGACATCAAAGGAAAAGCCTTGGATTCTACGGCCTATATATAAAACCTGCAGGAAGACATGTGTTATTCTGGCTTTCTTCCTGTAACCTAAGGCTGCCCAAACGCTTTTTATTTCTCATTCTCCCTCACATTGTGCTCTTTATTCTTTCGGATCTCTCCTGAAGTGGACTGTCTCATGACTAAATGCAGTCATTGTTTTATGTGAGTTGGGTCTGGGATGCTTCAGATATTTTGCCCTTGACTTGCAGACATTTATGGGACATTTAGATTATTTTTAAAGTTGTGGAACTTGCAAAAACGGCCGTAACCTAGATAGTCTTTAATGGTTTAGAAATTATGTGATGCTATCTTTTTTTAATCATGGTCTGGTTTAAAGAAACCGCAAGATCTCCAATGGTGGCTAGACATCTTCTGTAAAGACAGTTGACCAGAAAGTTGCAGCTTAACTATTTGAATACCTCAGAAAAAAAACAGATATCTCCTAGTATCTCAATTATTTCTACTAGACATCAATGAGATTAAATGGAGACCAAATTAAAATTTTTGCTCAAATATTTTTCCTGAGAAAAAGTTTCACAAATGTCTCCTTTAAGATCACAGATTGATGCATTTAAAACTTCAATTTTATTAAAGAGTTCAATATGAACTCAAACAATTCTTAGCAGGTTTCCAAGAAAATCTTTATGCAGCTTATCTGCATAGAAGAACAGTTCATAGTGACTACAGTAGCTGTCAAGCTCACCAAATAACCAGAAAAAATAACATAAATATAGTCTATACTTATAGTACAAGTCATTATTAGCTGATGTTCTTTATCGCCACTGAAGTTCTAAAATCGTCATCTTTTTTATATTCAAAATAGTCATTTGGGGTAAATGGTTCTCATTGGCATGGTATTGAGATGAGATAGGAATAACTGGAATGAAATGGGAATAACTTAAATGTCTGTCTGTACCTCTTACAATGCAATCGCATAACTTGAGAAGATCTGTAATATAATCCAAGAGTCTTGGACTATATTTTTATGATGCTTTTATGGTGTTTGTTGCCTTTTTTTGAAGCACAGCAGCTGCGTCACTATAAACCGGCATTGTATAGATGGTTTCATTGGACACATGCGTCTTGCCTGAAGTTAATTTCCGGTCTGTGTTTGTTGAGCTGTCGGGCTAGTGGCCAATAATATAACTATATTTATAATTAATAATTACAAAAATATTAGACCCCTTGGTAAACATGAGCAAAGAATGCTGTGAAAATAATACCCTCTTTTGATCTTTTATTAAAAAAATCTCCCTCCACTTTCAATTGTTTTACTTCTTTGCTCATATTTACCAAGGGGGCTAATATTTTTGTCCCCAAGTGTATATGTAATATAATATATATTTATATTTTAGTTAATTAATTTGTTAATTTTGTATTGTATAATAATTATATTAAATAAACAATTTGTTGAATTTTAATGTATATTCATTTTATTTCAAAAGCAATTTGTTGAATGGGTCGTGTAACTTTGTCACATTTAAGTTTAGTCAAGTAACGGTTCTTCTACTTGTAACCCAAAATAATTATGGCTAGACATACTTTTAACTTGCTAACTATTATTTACTTTTGCTTGTTATCAGAAATAATCTGCAGGGACTCTATTCTCTGCAGATGTGATCCGGAAGTTAAGTTTGGGCATGAACAGTAACGTTTGTTTATGTTGTTGCTCTGAAACTGACTATAAAATTGTATAAAATACACTATATGGACAAATGTGTTGGGACAAAAATGTGCCTTTTCTGCATAATGCTCCGACCTGAACCCAGCTGAACACCTTTGAGTCAAACACTCACCACCAAAATCCATCAATGACTTGTACACTGATTGTTATTTTTAGTATGGTATTAGTATTGCATTATAATTTGTTTTGATTGGAATTACTGGAATAGATAAACATGTTTATTACAAGATGACATCCCAATGCGTTTGTCCATATACAGGGTAGTGTAGATTTGTGTAAATTCAATGTTCCCCACAAAAAGTAACAGCACATTTTGGAATGACATGACTAAATAATGACACAATTTTTCATCTTCACCTTCAGTTCAGTTCCACCTTCATTAAACAGAATTTCCAAAAAAGGATACAGTGCACTTTTGCTTTCTAAATTAACTTCAGCATCCACCCACAAGAGACCACAAGGTTAATTAGAGCACAATGTTTGCTGTTCTTCAGCGGTGTATCAAACCACTTGTTTTCTAATGACCCAGACAGATAGAGGAAGAGCTCTGACAGGGTGCTAAAGACTTCCAAGCTCATGACAATTAGAAAGCGCGAGTGCCGTTTGTGAGAACACAGGTGATGGATCACGCTGTACGTGGCACTATGCTAGAGCCAGTGTGTAATTTGCTTGGTTCCAATTAGCTTAGCATGCCATGCTCTACTGACTACTGACAGTCCACTTCTCTTGCTTCATTGACACCCTGACCTTTGCTTTTATCAGTGTTTGCGTGAGCAGAGCTATTTGGAGATACAGACCAGAAAATGCAGGAAATGTACTTATTTATGTTTTCACTTGAACTTTTATTTATGTTTCTGAGGGAAACAAGGTATTTAAAGGGATAGTTTAACGCGATCTCGCGGCAAAATTGTAAGTATTTTCGTAAAACACTTCACGTTGGATAGTTCACACAAAAAAAAACCAATTACTCATCCTTTTGTCATTTTAAACCAGTATGAGTTTCTTTCTTCTGTTGAACACAAAAGAATGTTGGGAACCGAACCACTGTTGTACCCATTGACTTGCATTGGTTTTGTGTCCTTACAATAGAAGTGAATGGGTATAGCCATTGTTTGGTTACCAACATTCTTCAAAATATCTTCTTTTGTGTTTTGCAGGAGAAAGAAAGTCATATGACAATAGGGTAAATGAGGAAAGAATTTTCATTTTTGGTGAATTATCCCTTTAACAAATGTGGACATGGATTTTACAGTTATCCTTTACATTTACATTTACTTTATTCTTTATTTTTTAAGTATACTTTATGTAGCAAGTGTACTAATTTCAATATATAAGTGCACTAGGTGTGCTATTTCAGTATTACTTAGGATTAAATTTTATTTTATAAAATATATTTTTAAATTTGAGTACACAACTAGTTTACAACGATGTTTTTCATTTGTAACGCAACTGTATTACAAGTCAACTTTTAGGTACATTTACATTTACATTTATGTATTTGGCAGATGCTTTTATCCAAAGCGACTTACATTACATTGTACTATACATTTGTACATTTTGTATAGTAAGCAAGTGGGGGTTAGGTGTCTTGCTCAAGGGCACCTCAGCCGTTACCCACCAGACCTGAGAATCGAACCAGCAACCTTCTGATCATGAGTCCAACTCTGGACCACGACTGCCCACATATAATTATATTTTACTAGTTCCATTTTTGTTGCACATTTTTTAGTTTTTGAAAGTACACTTTAAAATGTACTCTCAGTACACTAGTTATAACTGTAGTCATTTTTAAACTGCATGTACTTGTTATTGATCTTAACATCATACTTATAGTTTGTTTATTGATTCATTTTGCACATTACGTATACTACTATGGTTTTATTTAGGTATTACATTTTATTCTTGAAATATTTGTCACTAGATCTTTGCAAATCAAGATATGGAGTGCAAGGGTAGGCCAAATATAGATTTTTAATAATCAGGTATGCCTTTATTTGAATATTCAGTACTTTTAATAGCGTAATTGTTATCTTCTGGTACACTTCTTTAAACAAAAAAATAAGAAGTTTTTTTTTTGCTTTTGGTTTGTCAGATTAAAGACAAAGAATAACATAATAACATGAAATGAATAATTGCTCAAAATGGACCAGCACAAGACCAAAAACATATAGTAATGGTTTTCATGCTGATATGAATTATTAACCAGCAAGCACCATGCTGTTCTGTTGTTTCTAAAACTCTATTTCAAAGGTTTAATTTAAGTTGAAGAATTAAAGAGTATATGTAAGCAAAAAGGACCTAATTCAGAAAACATAAATCTTTAAATGTATTTATTTTGTTTAATGAAGACTTGGTTTCGTTTCTATAGGCCGCAATCATTACATCCACTCAACAGACTGCGTTTTACTTACAAACGCACATTACCAGCCTTACTTAAGCTCTGAGGTTGGAAATTTGTTGACTCTATGACTTGTATTCACACAATCACAATGTTAATCTTCATGTCCCTCGAGTCCCAAATTGGTCCTTCATACAGCTATCAGCAGCCGCACTGCTCCAGTGAATATGAACACGCACCAGCTCGGGTTTTACAGCGCCAAACCTCATGCTTAAAGCAAAGCTGTACTTAAACACTCAAGAAACATGTCTGAAATATTCCAGCCGCACTTCTGTCCCAACCGCATACGTAGCAGATTTCGGAATCTTTCAAATGTATGGGTTATTATGTAATTTGGGAGTAGTAATTGTGGCAATTATGTAAGGTCTGGAGTTCTGTTATCCTCGGCCTGTGAAACGGGAGGGTAAGTCCCCCTAATTTAAGCACTTCCCAGTGTATTTAAAAGTCAAATGAAGCATTCGGTGTTGAGCTGTCTAGACGGAGACAGAAAGCCCCAATATATCCATATATAACATAATTTTAAAGATAGTTTAAGAATTAGAAACAGAAGGAGTGGTGTCTATGCGGGACCTATCCCAAATGATACAATTTATATAGTGGTTTCATAGCCTTCACTCAGGGTGCCACTTTTTTGTCTAAAATTTGTCATTTATCACATCAGCAGCAGCAAGATTTTAATTATAAAACATATAATTCGGCAACACAAAAAATAATCATAATAACCATAATTATGTTCTACTTTGCACAAAGCATCATTTTAACATGTTGTTTTATTGCTTTTCCTGATCAAATTCTCATTGCCGTAACGTGTCCAGATTAGTATATGTATTATATGTACAGATGTTCTCAAATGACAAAAAAAATAATTGACAGAATATTCATGTATATTAAAAATAAAGAAATAATAGAAAAAACATTTTTAAAAGACTTATTACACAAACGCAAAGATATTTACATTAAATGAGATTTTATTTGAAGAAACACATCTACCAGTACCTTTCAAATGGCTACCAGGTCAATAGATTACTTTATATTTTTCTAGTTAAAAGCTTAATATTCTCTAGTCATGCTGTGTACACAACCTCATTATTTATTCTCATTACAGAGACAGGTAGTTTCCACATTAAAATTTTTTTTTTTACATGTAGAATTTTCTATTAAAATATCATTCATTAATGTCTTATTATGTATGATTAATAAAAACTTGCTTAAGCATTATGGCCTCGGAACATGTTATGGGATTGACAGCTTTAAATGGTTATGGTAATGAGAATGTTTAAGGCATTTTTTGTAAAGAAAAAACATCAAAATTGTGTTAAAATGTCAGTTAAAGTTTTGAAGTTAATGCGTTTAAACATGTAATACCTTGTTTTTCAGAAATAAAATGTTTGACTTCTTTAAATCAAGATTTCATGAGAATCACCGTCTTGACTTCAATATGGACTTCACGTAGTACACGGCCTGTATGGCATTATGTTATGCAAGTGCAGACCTGACGAAGACTACAAGGGTTGAGGGTGGCATTTAGGACAGGGCCATAGACAATTATGCAAATTTGCAATTAGCTCTTTGTAACTCATTTAGGGCAGTGACTCCCAACTGGGGCTATGTGTACCTCAGGGCGCACTTGGGATTTTTTTGATTTTGCTTTGTTAAAAAATGAAACAAATTCTATATTAATTGATTAAAGGTGCATTCTTGCATTTGATCTATGCTTTTATCCAAAGCGTCTTACAAAAGCTATACATTTTCTTAATAAGTGCGTTTCATGGGAATTGATCCTATGATCTTGGCATTGCTTGCATCATCAGTTGAGTTATAGGAAGTCATTAAAATAATGAATCATCATTATATTTGTAAGGCATCAGACTGTACTAATGGAGCTGTGGGGCTATATTGCACAAAACAAATTGTAAAACAGTGCTCTATCCTCATTGGTGTTTTTTACCAAAACAAACGTGTTAGGCTCACAGTGACGTTGTTTAACATCTTTAGCGTGCAATGAATCTCATCCGTGTGCGTCCGTGACTCTTTCTTTCGGAGGATTGGTCGTCACAGGAAAAGATTTCCTCTAAGCTGCTTTGCCTTAGCACTTTTCCAGAGTACACGCGGCACTGCGGATACTCCGCCTGCGTGCGTACACTCCGCCTGCGTGCGTACCTTTACAAATCCTCTACTTTGGACTCATGCTTAACCTTGTTTGACATCAGATGAGCTTGAGCGTCAAGGAGGTTTGAAGTGTTGCATATACTTAGGCGTGCGAGTTCTAGATATAATAAGTGTCACTTTAAATGTCATTGTAGTGTGTGTGTGTGTGTGTGTGTGTGCGCGTGCGTGCGTGCGTGAAATCCTACAGTTCCTGCTCCCTGTTGTGAGAGGTGATTACAGTCTATCAGTCAACCCTGCTTTTAAAACCAAGGTGCACAAATACGTCGTCGCCATAGCAACAGGGCAAAAATTGTCAATGGGAAGTGCAGCGGATTTATCAATGATGGCCTTATTCCTGGGTTACGCCATCAGGAAAGACATGGGTTATTAAAAGGCCACCGGGATATGCAGATTTCCTCGCTAACCCTTTTGCCGTCGGTGGCACCTCTTTTCGAGGCGCTGATGAGTAGCATTTGCACAGAGCGTGACCTTGTCCCATATTTTGCTCTTCAAGACTCTAGATGGATCCATGCATGGTGTTGCTCTCGAGAGGGGCAGGGTTAAGAGGTGTGGCATGCCCATCAGTTACACAATATAATTGGATACTTCAGGTGACGCTCTTATCGCACAACTGAAAATGACACTTCATATTGAAACCCGTTGACCCTTTCCATCCATCTGCTCAAATGTTTTCCCAGGTCTCCTCATCTGTCCAGAGGTTAACGGTGTTGGTAATTTCGCAGAACACTTCATTGTAATGTTTTACTCGGATACATGATGACTTGCGCACTATATTCTTTAGGTGTTAAGTTCACAGTTTACAAAAAAGGCTCAGTTATGGGTCAGGTGATTTCGGCTGTCATTTTAATTACTTTTATCATGGGATTGGGAGTGGTTTAGACAGGCTGTCGCTGTGGACTCCTTTCGTGGATTTACCAGAAGGCCTAATTACTTTCAATTGGAATCATTCCTGTTTTAGAAAACAAACACAGCTCGGTGTTTATTAGTATGTGAAGGAGACTTTGTGCTCGCTATTTTGAAGCAGCTGTACATTGACAGTGATAGCTGCTGAATCCATTATTAATATGTTTATACTGCAGTTGTTCTGACAACTGTCACCGTTTCAAAACGCGAAACCAGCTACTAAAAAAAGTCTGGCTGTATTTTTTTCGTAGTCCTGCACGTTTCGAATTTACCAACGCTGTGCCATTTGTGTAATTGGAATACGGAGTTGAATTAGTAATTTATTTCAATCGCCCATTCTTGATGTAGCCTTTTAGGTGATGCTAGCCTGGAGCACACCAATCTCTCAGTATGTTAATGAGTTACACAAGGAACATGTTAAATATGTACACTCCTCATTTGCATACAAATTCAATTAACCCAGTTGAAGCAGGAAAAAAGAGGAACAAATCTTTTGATTGATGTTTTTGTGCGCGAGCGTGGCAGAATACACAAGATGCGAATTTACTGAGGGCGATCCATCTCTGTGGACTTATTGTTTTTCTTTGATTATCATGCAAGATGTCTTTAACCGAAGCCCTCGCTCTTTGAAAGTCCTGAGAGTTTAATGTCGGGCTAATCGCGGACCTCATTCGTCAAGTTCTTAGCGTGATCTTGGTGTATTACAGTCGGCTAACATCAGTACGGGACGTCAATTAAGCGAGTAGCTTCGAGCGCACAGTCCAATTAAGGATAAGCGTAATTGGGACGCACAAACCTGTGCATATCAATGAAGGCACACAGGGTGACTTACAGCATAACGTTGTGTCGTCTGAATGTTAGCATGGCAGTATTGTGAATATACTGGCCCCGGCCTCTCCCAACATTTACATATTAGACAATTAACCAAATTGATTTCTGCCGCCCGTGATGAGAGGTGATGGCAGAAGCTGGTCTTTCTCCTCTGGGGGTTGGACACTCTGGCTTTCCATCAAAGATGTCATGAAGGATGCTGGGGTTTCATTAGCATGCCGCTAATTAGATGGTCACATGCACCCGCTAATTATCATATATACTGTCTTTTGTTGACAACCTCAAAAGCTATGAATTTTCCATGTAATAGCACCTTCATTTGCATGAGTGAGCCATTAACAGGGGTTTAATTGGTTCGAAATGTCCTCAAAGACACTTTTATGCAAGGCTAAGGCCCGCTGATGAGTGGAGATGTTTTGATCGGAAATATTCTCTTGCCACAAAATTACTATTAGCATTCTGATGGAGCATTTTCTTGTTTTTGTTATGCATACTCTTGATATTTTCTTCCTGCTTTTGGAGTGTGTCCCTTGTGAAGCCCATGTGTGTACTGTAGGTAGCATGTAGAAAACACTTGAAGTGATGTACACTACATTTTCTACAGGGATAATCCCTTTGGGGTTAAGTTCCTTGCCTTGGGGTTAAGTGGACATAATAGTGTCATGGCCTCTTTGAAAGGTTTGAGTCAAAGATGATACATATTAACAAGATGCGCCACTGCCATTGCAACGAATGGAGAGGTACGCAATGCTCAATATGGCCGCTGTAGCGAAGGAAGTCCCGCCTACAAGTAAAAAGATCCAATCCATCGATTAAGACTAGCGATTCTCTGGGGCTCTTGTGAGGCGCTTGCGCGGTAGATGAAGCGACCTCGAAAAAGGTGATATTTAGCGCAATTTAAGCTTAGCAAACCAAAGTTGTGGTACTGTTCATATTGCAAACATGGCCGCCGAGTGGCACGACGTCCGTAAATGGAATTTGTTTAAGCTTAAAGGAATTAAAGGAACACATTTGAACTTGAAACTGGTTTCACTCCTCTTCTAAGTGAGTTCACACAGACATTCAAGCGTCCTGTCCAGTGCTGGAGTGTCATGGGATAAAGTATAATGGGTCAGTAGGTGGGTGTGTTAAATCATTTCTCAAGGGCCGTGAGCGGGCACCACAGTTTTTCAAAGCCAGAGATTCTAGTCTAGAACAGTGAAGTTATGCTTGGCTCAGTCCTCCTCTCCTTCATATGAAAATGATGGGGGTGTTTTCTCAGGGTAATGAGGAAGAAGATTCATGGTGCAGAGTTCACTTTACAGATCTTGTGCTCCCATAATTCAGTAAAGCCATTTATTAATGTAGGATTTCTCAGTTGCTTATATTTAAGCTTGCTTTTTCGGGACTGTAATTACTCTGTACAATCTCCAAGGCTATGTAAAATTTAAATGGAAGAGTAAGTCCAACCTTTGCAAAGTTAACATGGAACAGAAGTGTCAAACAATAAAGTTCACAAACTCGGCCCTTTTCTTTTTAAATGATATGTTATGAAAAGCGTGTTTGCAATGTAGCATGTTGTAAAGTAATACGATACCGTACTATGTTTAGAGAAAGAATGAAACAAGTGTGTTTTGTACTTTGCTATGCAGACTGGCCACCAACCGAGACCAAACTGATGAGACGCATTAGACAACCATTGTTTTCATTTGCTAAAGTGCACTTCCTGTAAAAACCATTAACACAACTCAGTATAAAATAGCACACTTTCAGCTCCCAAAGCTCCTTCTTCCACATGATAATCACTTCTTGTCCAAATCTCAAGGTTCTCCCAGGAAGTGTGTGTGTAATGTAAGCTGTTTAAGTATGGTCCTGTCCGGTACTTTCTCACTAGAAAAAAATCACACACTGTGGTTCAATGACAGCTTTACATAATGTGAAATGTCTGTTCATATGCGTATTGTCAAGTCTTGCAGGGTCTAGTATTTTAAAATAAATGTTTCACCCATTATTACTAAACTGGGATAATGTAGTCAGAGGGAATTTTGAGTAAATATTTGTTGTGAATAGGTTTAATAATGAACAATCAAGGGGAGGAAATAATGAACATCTGTGGGATGTTTATGTTTTTTCTGTTAATGCAAAAAAAAGTGTTTCTCTGCCATGAGTGGTGAAATGTATACCGGTTTGAACCAGCATATTTTACATTTTCATAGGTAGTACAGCAATTTACAGGAGCTTTAAGAATGAAAATTGTCCTGTAAGACACATTCTGTCATTCCATGACATTCCTCTAATTTAACCCTTTCTTTTTTTCACTCTTCCAATCTCAACACACTTTTCTTATTTTACTCTCTTTATTTTTCTTCATCCCTTTACGTTTTACTCTCCCTCTCTTCATTTTTCTGCTCTTTCTGTTGGCCCACAAGCAAGCCCTGTGAGCTGGTTTGAATTAGGATTACATCTGCATGTGGATGCTTGGGCTGCACTTTGAAATATAGAGTATGTACTGCACAATGTATTACATATAGACACCATGACCCCTTGTGCCCATAGATCAAGTCAAGTCAGGAATTTCCTGACTAGCAGAATCACACACGTTTCTCTGAGCATCACATTGTTTTGGATCCATACAGTTAAAACTTTTTATCAAGTGCACCTTCTCTATGCAGAGTCAGTGAACTTGTTCCCTGACTAATTCCATATTCTGAAAATCTTCCTTGTTGCATCACTAAATCAATCTCTAAGGAGTGCTTGAGCATCTGGTTTGAACATGCACAGGAACTCGTACACCCACACATTGGTTATAATGTGTTTGCACCACACCGCTTCATTACATCCTTATTGTGTCCCATTATTTGTAAGAGAGTCGGTGAGTCTGCTAACTGTTGGTGACCTCAAAATGTAGTGTACAGATACAGGAAAGTATTCAGGAAAGGAAAAGATCACCCTAAAATCATTATTTTTTGTCATTTTCTGACCCTCATGTGATTCCAAACCTCTGTCCTGTCTCCGTCAAGTTCTTCTCTATACAGTTCATAAAGACACCATGTCTGTCCAGCTCCAAAATAATCAGTAAAAGTCATTACCCCAAAATGTTGTTTGTAATTTGAATGTAACTTTGCTAGTGCTCAGCTGAAGAAAGGAAGTCATACATCTGTGATGACATAGCGGTGATTTACTAACAACGCTATCGTTTTTTTGGCTAATACAGAACTCAACATGTTAAAACTCCAAATCCACATACATTTGTGACATTGGACAACAAAACCAGTCTTAAGGGTACATTTTTGAAAATGTTGATTGCTATATAATATGAAAGCTGAATAAATAAGCTTTCTATTAATGTATGGTTTGTTAGGATAGGATAATATTTGTCGGAAATGCTTTATTATTAGCCACCACAGTCCACACAGCAGAGGGTCTTCAAAAATGAAACATGATTTTTAAACACATCTTTAATATTTCATCCACACCAACACTTATAGTTACTTACTTCTGTTCAGAATGCACATTAAAGATTGTGAATGTGGTTGGTTGTGTTTTGTTATGCTAATACATTTGTTCATTTATTCTGTTTGTAACATTTAAATCCTCTGAGATGACTAATATTCTCCTCTCACAAAGGTGGAGGGCTTTTAACTAGTTTTCCAAAGGCTTTTAACGCATTAAGGCCACGCATTTCCCCTTAAATTGAGCTCATTTGCATACTTAATTAGTCAGTTTTATTAAATGCTTTTCCACAAAGGAATATCGGTTAAAAAAATACCCCACACAAACTCGCAGGCAACGGAAGGCAGCATACGAAAACACATTTAATATGAGCTACTCCCCATGAGAATGACGGCTGGAGCGCCGCCCTGCACCTTCACTTCGCTTTGGCTTGATTAACCATGCAAGTGTAACGTCCACTTTTAAACATGTTAAAGAGTGAAATTACCCATCAGCCCCATGGCTAAGCGATGCTGACATCTCGTAATTATGTCCACGACATGGAAAATTAATCCGACGCACATCTGCAGAGACACGTTCAAACATCTGTCAGTCACTTTGGCAGTGCGTGATGGACAACTGTTGTTCTGTGTTCCCATCCGGCTCCATGAGGCATTTGTTTTCTGCTTGAATACTTGATCATGTGGTGTTTATGAACTATATGCACACAGCTGGAATGACTTGTGAAACAACACATCACATAGATTATTCATGGTAGCATGTTGCACAATACTATACATTCATATTCAGCGAGAGTGTGATCACAAGCTATTGAATAGGTAACGTTGTTCTACACCGTTACACACGTTCTGTACATGCAGTATGTTACGCAATAAAGATGTCTTTCACACTATTTCAGCATGGATGAGGTGCTAATTGCTGTAAAGCTACTTTAACTTTCACACACCAAATGCATTTTCCCTCCAACTTTTGTAATAATTAATGGGGCTTATTCATCATCTCCAATTTCTAAAACCATTTGTCTGTTTTTGTGTTGCAGCTTTTGCATTTATTCTGTACCGCTGGGGTTTTAAACGTCCATATTAACAGTGTTGTGAAAAGTGTATTGTGATCACACATGAAAGCAATGTTTGCAATGAATCCTAATTCAGGATCCCATTTATGCACACAATGAAAGTAACAATAGTTTCTTCTTTCTAGGACCTTGTGGGTCATGAGATGTAGCCAATGATGTCACCTTAACTGCATGATAAGGTGCTGGAATGAGATTTCTCGTCTGGAATTTTAGAGGAACACTTTTTAGCTCCTTCTCTGAGGCAGGGTCTAAGCAAGCAGGACAGGAACGATCCGTGACGTAAGCAAATGCTGATTGGCCAAACAATTGTTGTTGGTTGTTCGACCTAAATGACGTTTCTGTCGACCTGCTTACATCACTAAATAGTTCCTTTTGCCGGTGCGATTTTTTTATCGATTGACGATTGGGACTAGATCGGCCATTGAGCCTTGCGTTCCTACTCCATTCATAGTAATGGCAGTGGGACATCTTGTTAACATCTAATATCTTTATGTGATCTCAACAACTACTATGCAGAAATCTTATGATGACTGAAATATCTTTGTCTACTTCATTTTTATATCTAGTCTTAGGTTAGGTGGGAAATTACTTTGCACCTTTAAATCATCCAGTGCATTATAAATTGAGTTTTGTCCTCTGGATAACCCTTATATGGCACTACACAATCCAATCTTACTCATGTGGCCTTTTTACGTAACTCTCAGTGGTAACTTTGTATATCATTAAAACATTACATCTTGTAATTTTCATAATTTACTGTTGCGGCCGTCATTACTCAACGCCTCCCTATAGTTACACAGGAAGAAAAGCTCTTTTTTTCGCCAGTTTGAAGTGACTTACGAGCTTTTGAAGGTACCAAGTGATGTTTTGTGCTGGGAGTAATTTCAAAGGATGTGGCTGAAGATCTCTCTAATCGACCGCGCTGCACAAAGAGTCTCTTAAATAAAACAGCTGCTTATCCTGAGCTTACCTGGAGGAGATGAAACATGTCAAGATATGCTGCTTTGAAAAACTGAGCGTCTGGCTTTGCTGCGGTCTTTCTGACGTTGAGCAGCCACGCGTGCGGTTGATGCGTGTGTGCGTATGTGTGGGAAGTTTAGCCTTTGTGTGTCTTTTGGCAGTGCTTTGGACTCCCACATAGTGGTCTCAGATCACAGGAAAGATATGGGTGGCAGATCGCAGGCATACAGATGTACACACAGGAAGTGGAAAGTAGTCATGTATGCACTGTATTGTGTAGCCATGCAATAGTAACACATTTTTCTATGATGCAAAGACATTCGTACATACGTCCCTTTATGTGTCGTAGAGTCTGAATAATTTTCGGGGTCAATGTATATGTGTTAACTCGCTTCCAATCAAAACAAAGAGTTTGTGGGTTTTAACCAATCACAGAATAGAAGGTGTGCTGCAGTGTGCAATTGGTTTTATTTGTGCCACTGTATTTGTAAAAGCCTCCTGCCCCCCTGGTGGTTAGATTTTGTACTGTCCTGACCGTGTCTGTTGTCTCTCATCGATGTGGTGGGTCCATATTTCCCTCGATGATGAAATCTAGGGTTTGCTGAGCGAAGCTTCAGTGTGGGGGGGGCGCAGAGCATTTGGGAGAAGGAACTTCCCCCCATGTATTCTATTATCCGTGGCCCTGAGGAGACGCACGTGTACACCATTGAACTTTTCTGTTTGTTTGCCTTGACTGCAACATATCCACATTCAGCAATAAAGCATATAAACTGTCAAAAAAGTTGTCAGTGAGCAGGATGTCATGTCTGGAGTTTCATATCAGATAACAGCTTTCTTTAAACGCAGCTCTCCACACCATGAAGCAAAAGACTTGCCGAGACGCTTGTCTGATAAAAATAGGCAAGAGATTTTCTAATTGCTGGATTTATGTGCGTATGTGTGTATTTAAAGATTCAGTTGAATAGCCAAAGGAAATATCTCTAAAATAAGAAGTCGTATCTGTAAAGATCATATTCTAGATACATTTCATAGGCTGTGCATGTTTTTAACCTATTGTTTCGGTTACGTCACACTTTTGCATCCTGGCAAATATATTAAAACCAGCCACCCACACCAACCAAATATAGCTCTTTTTCTCAGCTTCATGTTAATAAGTCTCTTCTTAATCTTTCCCTCTACACGCAACCACTTTTTGGTTCCCTGGTCTCTCACCCGCAGCAAAGTCTATCCAATCCATTTTACCCATATGCCAATCTCAATCTAAGTGATCAACTCTCATCTCCTCATTCCTCTAACTGTGTCCAATCAATTATATTCTCTAATCAGTTCTTTACTGTCATCACTGCGAATCTGTGAGCAATCCGCCTCTTTTAATGCGGCCTGTAATACCAGCAATAGGATTTAACTGGGATAATATATGCAGGAGGTTATGGAGGCATTCTTCATGGAACTAAGGCTTTTACCCATCAGCCTCAGGGGCATTAGTTCACCCAACTATTATAACTGTCAACAGTATTTTAAAAGTGGTTTGTACATCTTCCGGTTCTAAAGTTCAACTCACTGACTCACTAGTCGTAAAAGTGAACAGTTAAGAGTTTTTTTAATTTGAATGTTTTACCGTGCGTTTACACCACAACGATGTTGTAAATACTGAAAAGATTTTCCTTTGTATTTTTGAAAAGTTTCATGTACACGCAACCGTTGTCAAAATAGTCAGCATTCACATGGACCCGCAAAAATGACAAAAAACATTCGATTATGCATGCCAGGCCAGAAGTTGGTTATGTCATTTTGTGCCAGTCCTGCTGTCCGCCATTGTTGTTTGGTTTTACTCGAGCATACCGATCGGCTTGTTAAATCTGACGTCACGCAACACAGTTTCTGTGTCCAAACTCTCAGATGCCGTGGGCAGACAAAAAAAAATGCTTATATACACTGATGCTTTGCTGTAAAACTATCAAAAAACCAAGATGACAATATTTATCTCCATAGCGAAATCCTAGATGTCCAAACGTGGTTCATTTTTACAATTTATTAAAATATTGATGCCGGAGATGCTCGTAAATGTGTGATATGAATAAAAAGTGCTTATAAACAGTACCCCTATAAAGTAGCCAATGAGTGGAGGCTTTGACCAGGAAACAGCATTTCTTATGCCACACTTAACACGCGGATAGACTGAACGTGTAATACACATCACTGTTTACATGAAAATGACGATGCTAACGTTTTCAAGTTGCTCTTTGAAACCTGTTTTCAAGTTTTCTGGCCCTCAAAACGCTGTTGTCCTATAAATGAACAGTCAGAACGTTTTCTGTTTGCACTTGAAAACGTTGTATAAACGGTATTGTACAATAGTCTACTGTAATCACATTGAAAGACAGAATTTTTATGTTTGTGATTTTCAAATTTTCTCTATATTGTCACCCAAGCATATAATCTCACCTCAAAATCATGCATTTGCTTAAAATTATTAACCTAAAAAGGTATTTTAAAATATGAACATACTAAAATTGAAACTGTTACACTTTGCACCTTTTAGTCATTCTTCTGAGAGCATTCATGTATCTGTTAAATATAAGCATTAGCTGCATTTTAACATTACATTTTCCAAAAGCTGTGTGCTATTAGCGAATTACCAGCTCAGGTTTTATTATATTTTAACAGTACATCTGATATGCATCATGTATGTTCTAGTTTGTGACACAGCTCAGTCCTGTGCTATAAACAAATTCCTGCTTGAGAGATCCCATTGTATCTGAAGTTTTTTTGGTGAATCAACACAAGCTCTTAGCACTATGGCAACCCTGAGGCCAGGATATTATGTTCTTAAGGAGGGAGACTGTTAAATTTAATTGACACATCCAACTGGCTGCTGATCTTCATTTGTTTCACAGTCAGACAATTAAGCTGCAGAACCCCCAAAAAATCCCAGTTAAATACCACAGTATGAATAATACATACGGACGACGACTCCATTCTCTCCATCACAATGGCTTTATCGCCGGCAAATGCGCTCTAAATCAGCTGGGACGTTTGCACACAAAGCCCTGTTGGATAAAACATTCCTTATTTGAACACTTTTACTGACCCATAAAGCTTCAGGGGCCATTCCGGCACATATTACCCAGCAGAATGCAAACGCTAAATATGAGACAGAGATATCCAGAGCGTTCTGGTCCCCTTGATTTAGGATTATTTGCATTCTGCCTGGCTTGACAAAGGGCCCATTCGGATTGTTTATGGAATCATCATGGCCGTTGCTTACGGGGAGAAAGATTGTAATAAAACGAGAGAACACCGCTGCAGTGTTGTGAAATATGTAGATACCTAAATTCTGTGGCATAACACGGGCAAAGAAATTGGAGAGTTGCAATGATTCGAAAAGTAAATTTTAGGAAGAATATTAATATTACTATTTCAACACATATTTTCTCTCACTTTTTTAACTGTGTCAAATGTGGTGCAGTGAATAACTTGCTTATTTTTTTTACCTCTGCACTTGTGGAAATAGTTTGCGGAATGAGTTTATGTGGATGTGAATTCTGTGATAAGTGACCGTAGCTGTCAGCCGAAGCCACTTAAATAGTGGTGACTTCATGGGGGATTTTTGTTGAAGCTGTTTCTCTGTTTGGATTGTGTCTATTTTTAACCTCAAGTGCTTTATGGGTGGAGTAAAATAAGGAACTGGGGGCAAAAGTTAAATGTCTCAGTGGCTGGGTGCCTATAGTCAGAGAGAGAGAGAGACAAGAGAGAGAGAGAGAGAGAGGGGGGGGGGGGGTTGGGGGGGTTATGATGTCATCAAAATTCAATCATCTGAACTCTATTCAATGTCATAATGCTTGAGGGATTCCATTTTTCACTGTTTAGCATGACATCACAACCTGCCAAACCCTCAATATAAATCACTTTTTCAACACAACAAGGCCACATCTCCACCAAATATAGAACCAAGATCTGCCTAAATAGTGCACAGAAGTGCAGCGTAGCAGTTTTTATCCCTGAAGTCTTGGCGCACATTGTTGTTGACTTTGTCTATTTTCACAGTGGCCTGTATTTCCAGTAGGGGAGTATTTATAGGTGCCGTACCCAGAATGTCATGCGTAAACCATAAATGATTCGAGTTACTTTCCCCACCACCATCTCCAACAAAGCAGTCTTTATTAAAACCATCACAACCATGGTCAGCTCAATCCCACAAACCTCAGCCTCTGCTCTGGTGGACAGGTTACGAGCCGGGCCGGCCAGGGAGGGCGATCTTATTGGGAATCAACTGGAACAACACAAGTGCTAAATACTGAACTGAGTAGGAGGTGGTTGCGAATCTCAAGAAGACCTGCTATTCCGTATGATGCAAACCATATGTTTGGTTAAAGTTGTCTGGATTTTCCCTCATTAATACGTGGAGTATGCGGAGTGGATTGTTTTGACAATGTAGACGTTAAGATAAGGGTTGGGAAAGAGAGGTTGCATGTGTGTAAGTGTGGTATCTCTCAGGCGGGCGGGCGAGCGAGCGAGCGAGGGGCGTTGAGGGTCAGCACAGGACACAGAGCTCCATTAGAGGCCGAGGCTGGGATTGTTATGACAGGAGCTGCTGGGGTCAGAGCAGGACAGTGTCAACTGTATATCTCTTTTTGATTGCACATCTTCTAAATTTATACTTTCCACACATTGCTTTTCAATGTGAACATTCCCTCAAGGTAAACATTTTGCTTCTGCGTTATCTGATTTCCTTTTAGCCGAGGTTGAACGTACACCATTGTTTCTATTTGCACTTAAACAGGTCAGGAGATTGTGCTGAGATTTAATTGGTCCTGTATGTCTGCGAGTGCTTGTTATGAATGTTTCCTCTTTTTTAGTTTTAATAAAAGAAACCCTTACACGACATGTTTACTTAAACTGTTCAGAACAAATTCAGAACACTATATGGGTGTATTTTCAACCAGTAAATGTAAATATATACAGTATATATAGCTGCAGGAAAAAATGAAGAGACCATTCCAAATTTGTATTATTTAATCAGCATTTCTAGATGTTTTGTGGTCAGTCCAGTCCAGTGTCTGTTGAATTTCAGGAGTGACATAAAGTCATCTAACAGCAATGTGAAAGCAGAACAAGACACATGAAAACTGTGATAAAAATTGAGGTTATCACATAATTGTTTTTAACTTTTCCTAAATATTACTCTTGTATTGCTTAAAAGTGAATTTGAACTTGTCTGAAAAAACACAGAGCATCTTTTCTATTATTTTGACCTGTTTCTCCAGTTTTAATTTTCTGGAAATAAATGCACTATATACAAAATATTTTTATTTAAAATGTAGGAAAATAATGTTAGTAATTCACAACATAAAACAAAAATAATCATTTTACCTGAACACATTCCTATAAATAGTAAATTCAGAAAAACTGAAAATGATCTTTGAAATGATCTCTTAATATTTTCCTGAAACCTTGTATCTCCATATTTATTATTATTAGTCATCCTTTAAGTTTTGCAAATATCTAACCATTAAAAAGTATTATAAAGTGCCTGTCAACTTTGACAACACAGTATTGAATCATTTAAAAAGTGTTAGTGTTTTTACCATCTCCTGAAAAACAATGAATTTGGACATTCGAGATCTCAAATGGACAGTGATCATTATTTCTTCACATGTTGGGGTAAAAATGAACCTCATCTCTTTTTGATCATTTTGGTCAGTATAGAGTACAATCAGCTGTGTGTGACAATATGAATTTCATAAAAGACTCATCTACACCTTCAGTGCTGGTTTACTGTACATCATCTCAAGAAGGTATTAACTGCAGCCTTTGGGCGGCTGGATCCTGCCCAGCAGAAAGAGCAACAAATGTGGTCGGACGATTAAACTGTCATTATGTGTACCCGCCATGAACTGGCAAAGGTGCCGGAAGGAAGCTGTGCCACCTGGTGTAACCTGCCAGAAATGACCTGTAATGGAGAAACGGCTGGCGGCTCGCGTGCCCTGCTGTTTAAGTAAAAAGACAACCGTGTGCAACATGTGTGCTTGTCAGTCTAAATAGCCCCTTTCTATTCGTCTTCCAGCCTTGCATGTGAGGGGCTGCGTGTGTAAGCGTGTGTGAGCATACGGTGTTAAAATTGAGTTTGGCTCCAGAGCAGCCGTGACTTTTGGCAGGGACGTGCCTCACACCACCAGCCCATGTGGCTCGCAGGGGTGTGTTTTATTTTGAATTGAATTGAGAATGCATCGTATGTTCCTGGTCAGTTCCTGAATTTGGGTTACATTTGAGGTGACATACGGGATGCAGAATTGTAATTGTGATTTAGAAATTAAGTTCCATTGAAATACAATAAAATATAGCAGAAATGTATTTCTAAAGTGCTTTTTATAGTTTTGCATTGTTAAAATGCAAAGAATGAAAAATGTGTAGAAATAAAAGAAAAACAGTCATAGAAAACAATACGATTTTTTAATAGTGGGCAGTCGTGGTCCAGTGGTTAGAGAGTTGGACTCATGACCAGAAGGTTGCTGGTTCGATTCTCAGGTCTGGCGGGTTGAGCAAGACACCTAACCTCCACTTGCTTACTATGCAAAATGTACAAATGTATAGTACAATGTAATGTAAGTCGCTTTGGATAAAAGCGTCTGCCAAATGCATAAATGTAAATGTAAATGTTAATAATGCATAAATGATAAATGACAATCAATCAAATTTCAGGACATTTTTTTCCTGTAATTTCAGCTGTTTTTTCTGCAGTTTTTTGCTCTCTTTTTCAGTTTATTCAATAAATCCTAATAGCACAGCCTATCTCTCAGTTAAAGCTGTCTGTGTTCTTCTATGGGTTTGACATCTTATCCGGGTGTAGGTGTAGACCCGGGCGACTCTGTTTCCGTACGGCTGTCAGAGAGCTTTGACTCTGCCTCTCCCCGCTGAGCTCTCGGCCGGTCGTAACCCCGCGTTAACCCTGTCATAACCCTCTCTGACAGCCTCGCAGATGGTGGAGAAAATGGGGGTTAAAACCCAGAGGCCACATCACTGCATCCCCCGTTCCTCTCCGCCCACCTCCCCTGTATCCCCCTTCGAAAGACGGTGTGACCTTGTGCTGCCATTCTATCACGTACAAGAGGATTGAGGGATTGGAGATGTGAAAACCAGATCTAGCCTCACATATGCACTTGAAAGCTTTGGAAAATAAATATTTGGGGTATATAGGTTGAATAATTCAGATCTGCTCTTATATTGAGAAACTGAGAAGCAGCAGTTACGTGCAGATTGTAGCACATGTTTTCACCACACTGGATCCTGCGCGTAGACTTGAAGTTTTTAGACTGAACTGGGAGAACAACCGATTGACCAGGGAGATCACATTTTTAGAAATCTTGTCATGGCAACACAAAATGTCACATGACCTAAATGTCACTTAAAGGGACAGTCCACCTAAAAATGTTATCATTTACTCGCCCTCAGATTGTTCCAAATTTGTATAAATGTCTTTGTTCTGCTGAACACAAAGGAAGATATTTGTAAGAATGTCCGTAACCAAACAGATCTCATCCCCTATTTACTGCCATAGTAGGGAAAATAAATACTATGGGAGTAAATGGGGAATGAGATCTGTTTGGTTACTGACATTCCTACAAATATTTTCATAACTGCAAATTCTCCAAAGCATCTGGATTTTTCGGTTCGGTTGCCATGTTTGATTTAAGTACACTTTTTACATTTACTTTTACATTTGGACAGTTTGATCCAATGCCAGTGTGAGATGCAAGGTAGTCCCTTAGCTTGAAAAAGTGGCAAAAATGATTAATTGGATCCTTTGAAACAATTGTGTGTTATAAAAAGCTTATCAAATGGAAGCGCTCATTGTGTTTCTATGGAACGAAAGCTTTTAGGAGAGACAACAGTGATGCAAGCTGCTTGAAATCTAAAGTTGTACCCAAATGGTTTGTTCTGTATGGCCACCACTTGTAATACCTGTCTGGATTCTGACAGTTTAAAGCAGTGTGAGAAAACTACTTCTAGGCGTATTAAATTTAGAGGCCTTATAGTCTATTAATAGATTCATTATTGTTTCATTATTGAGATGATAAAATATTAAGCTTTGCTTTGGTAAACTGTGTGCATTAATAAATTAATAGACAGCATTCATAAAGGTAGAAACTAGTATATATGACACCTGACAGGTTTCTCTGGATGTATTCAGTGGGTGCTTCTATTATACAAACTATAAATATATTTATACATTATTTTTAAAATACATTTTTGTCTGTTTTTCCACTGTTATTGATAAATAGGAGATAATGTGTGGTATACTTAAACATGCATTATAGCATGTATGTCAATACTTGAATTTATGCATTTGGCAAACGCCTTATTCATAGTGATTTAGAGTGCATTCAAGCCTTACATTTTATTTTTTTTCTATCAGTTTGTGTGTTCCCTGGAAATCAAACCCTTGACCTTTGCGTTGTGTTAAGCGCGTGTTATTTGTGCATATTAGAGGTCTACAGTAAACTAATGCCCTGTTTACACCACCAACGACTTTGACAAAAGATGGATGACGTGAGCTTTTTACGGCTTTAATCCAATTGGTTGTCGCTCCTCAAAGTCGCTCTTTATTTGCATAAAGTTGAACAATTTGCTTTTTAAGTCATAATGTACAGAATACTCTAAAGATACTCTAACTCATTTTTGTCTAAAGAAAGTTGGGCCTGAACACAGAGTGTGAGTGCTGACCACTAGAGCTCACAGAGCACTCAATGCCTAAAGCCCCAGGCCTACAACCCAAGCTAGACCCTCCCAGCTGTCTAATAATAGTCCACCAAAACATTTCTTTAGTCAAATGGCACTCACTGTTTAAAGCTGGTTAAGGTGTCTACCACTAGGGGTGTGGGGTGACGTTTGGGGGGCTTCCAGAAACGAGTACCCAAGGGCCTCACAGGATCTAACTCTGCATTCATTATTGCTGTTCGTAAAAATGCCTGAAAAGAACCATAGAGTACCTGCCAGTTTTGGCAACTTGTTCTGTATTCGTATCCTGAAAGCGTTCAAACATTACTCAACATACTTGCTGCATCACTACGATGAAACGTTCATCATTTCCACGCCAAAGGAAGCAGCATTCTTCCGCCGTTCGTGCCGTCTGGCGATTCATTTGCATACTAGGGTTAAGCGTATAAGACGAAAGGAATCATTACCTCGCATTCGAATAGCATGTCGTAGTCTCTGCAGCCGCCCCCAGATTGATCGATTGCTTTGTTTATCGTTCATAAGCCCATCTGTAATAAATCTATCCCCCCCTCTCCTTCCCGTTCCATTTATTTAGGCATAATTATGCATTAATCGACGCATGGCTGGTTCTGATTGTGTCAAACGATCCATGCGTTTAGTTGGAGATGTACAGCGCGAGGCCCAGATGCTCACAATGGGGAACGTGCTCATTATCCGTCACGCCACAAAAGCCTCAATGACTTTCTTTTGTGTGTTTCTAGATGAGGGCTAAGGCTTGCTCTATGGGGACTGAGTTATCCTGAGGGGAAAAAAGGTGAGCGGTGGTTATAACGTTCATCTAGACGAATGGTTACATGCCACCCCATTGTTTGCGCTCATTGAGGTCTCCTGCCATAGCCTGCTATTAATCCACACGCGAGGCCTACACAATGTATAGATAATGGTTGACGCGATGGGTTGCTTTCTTAAAATAGGCTAGTAATTTCAAGGTATTTTTCTGCTAAAGTTCAACCTACTTTGTGAAAATCCCAGTCCCTGTTTTCCCTCCGAGATGCTAGCGGTTTGTTAACAGATTCATTTTGGCCCCTCATTGATTATGCCCACTGGAATTGGTGGTGTCCATACGATGTGCGGGAGTTAATAAAGTAGAGCTGCTCACCATGCAGAAATGTCTTGACCCTGAGTAACTGAATGATAAATGAGAAGTTGAGTGTCGGTGTTTTGATGTGGAGATGTAATGAGAGGACATGCATTCACCTTGCCCTAGGGCTCGCCGGGAGGTAGATGGACCAGATGCACGTCCGATCCGATACCTCAGTCAATGTTTGGGTTCTTTTAAAGATGAATGCTCTGCGAACTCGAAACGCAGGCTTCCCCTCCCTCAACGCCAGTCAACATTTGATCGCAGTGCAAATATCAGGAATTAATTTTCGAAGCGAATGCGAACTGAAAGATTTGGAAGCGCAATAATAATACGAGTCTTTTGGAAAGATTGCGTGTGAGGTAAACTAGCTGCTTGAGATTTTAACCCTCCGACAATCCTTCGCTGCTCTTGAGCTGCCCGTATTGCATGAGATGTGTGAAATGCGTTTGTGTGCGGTCAATGTTAAGTGTTGTTGTCTATCCGAGCACAAACCCAATCCCTCTGGTGGACGACCTCGCATTTACCCACATGTCTATCAAATGTGCAGACACAACACAGACACAACACAGACACAACAAGCGTGTGTGCGTGTGTATGAGCATGCATTAAGGGGTTTTATTCTGACCTACTTTGACTTGCCACTTGTGTTCGCTTCAAACCCAGTGACCCCTATCTCCTAAAGTAAATCTGCCACTGTCACTTGCTAAAATCAAAACTGTATTTCACTGTACACACTTTCAAACTTGTGAGCGAGATTTTGTCAGAAATATCAAATGAAAGGAATCAAAAAACGTTGGCACCAGCTGGGTTTAATAGAAACAGAAACCTGGTGTTTGTATTGAGGCAACATCTAACAAGTCTAATAAAAGAGAGAATTTAAACACAATTAATCCAAACAAAAGAGGCTTTTTTCTGGCCATCCCAGACTCCACCCATATGAAAGATTTTCTCCGTATTTTTTATATGTCTTTTAACAAGTATTGTGTGACACTGACACCAGGCCAATGGTAATGCCTAATGTAATTTACCCAAAAAAACATCCCTGAATCAACATCCTGCTTGATCCTGAACTCTATTATCAATCAATCAGATTTTGAGGGTTAGGGTTTTTAACATTCCAATCAAAAAATTCTATACTTAAATAATATTTACGTGTAATGAAGTGTACAATTTTGTCTTTATCAGTCTATTTCTGTAATTTGACATGTTTACTGCATTTAAAAAAATATGTGATAATTCTGTAAAATAAAGCAGTAAAATTAGTGTAAGATTTTACACATGATATGCAGCATGTATGAAGTATGACAGGAAATATTAACAATAGAGAACATATCAAATGGCAGCAAGATGCATACATTGATTCTTTCATTATATTTGGTGCACTCGCCTCTCTTATATGACTAAAGGCAAGTTGTGACATTTGCGTGTGGTGTCCCATGTGATGATTGCCCCTGTATGCTTTAAACTCTATATAGTCACTGCATATGTTCCGTGCATACATGTTATGTGTACACAAAGTTTTCAATACAGGTCTTGAGTTTTTCTTGCTCTTTGTCTGGTTCATATGGTCATTAATCTTCCTTTAATTTCTGAAAGTTTACTGTAGTTGTGGGAGCAGCGTGGTTTCTGTTTTCGTAAGATACAATTGCACCCCATTGCATCATAACTTTAGATAAGGGTCATTTCTCTGTTCCCAGAATTCCCAGTGTCGCCGATGACCTGAGCCATTCATTAAAGTCACTTGGCCTTCAACCGTTAATAATCTGTGTGTCTCTCCAAAGACCTAGCGTTGAACTCCGTCTGCTCTGGGTCATTTTAGAGAAGACATTATGGGTACCAGTATGTAAATTAGTACCTGCGAGGAATTGTGAAATTTCTTTTCTTTTCTTTGTACTGGAGACTTGTATAATATGATATTGTCCGTGCTTTGTTCAACAGTATTGCAAGTGGAGGAGAAGGCTAGGGAGAATACAATTTTTGTTTTAAAACTCCTAAAATCAATTAGTTTGCTGCTATAAATAATCCAAATAAATAAAGAAAAGAAAATGGAAAAAAGTGATTTCAAAATATTCTTTCAGAACATATTTGGTTTGTAACAACAGAATGGTATTAAAGGGACAAATAGCATCATAATTTATTCATCCTCATGTTATTTGATTCTTTTTTCTGTGGAACACAAAATAAGATATTTTGAGATTTTGTGTTCATGCAATGGAAGTCAATGGGGCCCAGAGCAGCATCTAGTGATGAGGTTACAAATTGCAACCAACTGCTCACTCCACCGCTGGCCCCTTCGAAGCACTACGGTGACTGACACAGGACAAAAATGTCATTGCGTTTTCACTTCTTTGCCGAAGGAGATAACATATTTTTGAAACGTGTTCTGTGGAGCAGTTTGTCCTTTGGCGAATTCCATGTAAGGGGACCTGTGGTGTATGTGAATAGAAATAGCTCATTCTAAAGTAATAAAAACATAACGCTTCATTTTGTAACGTCTTTATACACCTCTGAAGACATAGTTGTGTTTATTATATTGCATTGCTGTCAATAGATCCTCCTAAATATTACACACAGCACCTTCTTCATGTTCATTCTTCAGAAGAAAGTCCTACATGTTTTAAATGAGGTGAGGGTGAGTACATAATGACACAGTTTTCATTTTTGGATCATCCTGCAAAACCTGTAAATGATTAACCCTGGAAAAAATATTCAAGCAAGTTACATAACAAAGCTGTTGTGGAAGACGTGACGTAGCATTGTAAACTTCTGCACGACCGTTCGCAAGATCTGCTCTTCCTTTGAACCCGCTCAGACTGCTGATTTCGCCGTCTGGAAGAGGTTTCTTGAAGCTTAAATTCCAAGGCCGTGTATATCCTGCACAACCGCCCTGAGCTCATGTATGTGACCCAGCGAGGAGGATTTCTAAGCATGCCTCAAGTGCAGCCTTTTGGAGCGCTGAATTTTGGCTGACATCTTTTGAAATTGCCTCCTCATGTCTTTCTTATCTAATTCAAAAGTCCTTTCCAAGAGATTTTCTTCCAGAAAGCAGTCAACCAGATTTCCCTGCCAAATTGCATGCTCCATGCTTTTTAAGTCGGGGCAAAATGTCATGTACTTATTTTTTCGGGTCCCTACTGTAGTTTTATTGACTGGCTCTTATGTTATCAGAGCCGCGCAGCCTGTCTGCTAACCTTGGGAGGCATCAGGCGTTTGGACAGACGCTCTCAGGTACAATGCCGTCTGGCCCAGACAGTTCAATCAAATAATTATGGAGCTTTGCCCACTCTTAGCATGAGCTAATGAATGGAAATGACTGATTTGTATGCAGTCTGTACACATGGCTTAAGTAGTACTGACCTGATAAGTGCCAAAGCTTTGCCCCGCGGTGATGAACTTCTTTCGCGCAGGGTAAAGATGGAAGCATTGTTTGAATGAATATGCCGCGAGACTAGTCTGCTTTTAGAGGAATTTTAAACAGTACCATTGAAGGGTATGAATCAACAATACTTACTGCTGATTTACCAGCTATAACCGCGGTGAACCTCCACCAGCGGGATTGGAAGCGAACGCAGTGTCGTATTTAACTTTTAAAGTGTGCATTGCCCTGAATTACATACAAGAGGTTGTTGGGAGCATAAACATAGTTTTCTTGGAAGCGCTCCATAATCATTACCATAGTACACAGCATTCAGATGACCTTTTAAATCTGCTGATAGTTTGTAATCGTTTGTCAGAAGGAAACCAAATAACAGTTCTCCTTTAAAAACAGTCACAAACCTGGAGCGTTATTGGATGACCTCTGACCTTTGAAATGTTATAATCACCCAGCAGAGCGAATCAGAGAGAGAGAAAGTCTTCTGGGATCTGAACCTCTGATGCTCCACTGCAATCTATTCACAGCCACAAGTGCTGCATTGACTCTGCTTATGGAACTAATGCTGGGCTGACCAGATGGACTATTTTTAGAAACAAGGACAAACAGTGGTGAATGATATTACTGGTTCTCATGCACATCTGGTGCTGAGAGCAGACGTGGTCGTGCGGTAGCAGATTGATGTTACTCTGGAGTTGCAAAATGTGAACAAATGTGTGTTTCCATGGGTTAAGTTCAATTCTAATGGTAATTATTACAAATTAAATACTAAATTATATTATTAAGGCTCTGTATAGATCTTTGTCTTCATTCACAAATGGTGCAAAGTCAACTTATGACATCCAGTGGTTTCCTCACATGTGGGTATAAGTTAGTCCGATGGCAATACGACAATGACTTAATTTGCATATTGGCCTCTACATTATGTAACATAATAACATACACAATATGTAATGCAAAAACGTTGCATAAGACATTGCTAGATCATTTTAAAAACACTAAAAAGCAGAAAATATGTAAAATTTAGCATAATTTATCTATGGTTAAAGAGATAGAAAATTTAAATTCATAATTTACTCACTCTCTATTTGCTCTAAACCTGTGTCAATTTCTTTGTTTGGCTGAACACAGAGAAAGATATTTGGACGAATGCTTGTAACCAAACAGTTCTTTGCCACCATTGACTACCATAGTAGGAAAATTAACAATGGTAGTCAATAGTGCCCCAGAACTGTTTGCATTCTTACATTCTTCCAAATATCTGCTTTTGCGTTCAGCAGAATAAAAAAAATATTCAAAGCAATTTTTCCTACTGGTCAATGGTTGCTAATAACTAAGTAGTTACAATCATTCTTCCAAATATCTTTCTCTGTGTTCATCAGAACTAAGAAATGTTTACAGATTTGGAACAGCTTGAGCGCGAGTAAATGAAGAAAGAATTTTTGTGCGAACTGTTCCTTTAAATTGCCCAATTTAAGTTTTTTAACATGATTTATATGTAAAAGTTTATATCTTGATTTATCTTTTCAAGATTTTTTGCACCATCAGATTTCAGATCTTCAAATAGTTGTATCCCGGCTAAATATTGTCCTATCCTAACAAACCATACATCAATGGAAATTTGATATATTCCGCTTTCAGATGATGTCAAAATCAAAAAAAGGACCCTTATGACTGGTTTTGCTGTTCAGGGTTACAAATACTCTGCAACAACTTTACATAGTTCCTGTGGTTTTGCATGCACACACTGGCGACTCTCATCCCCCTGTTCTTTAAAGAGAGTATGTGTGTGTCAGCATGTGTCTGTGCATGATCAAGGCTGTTTATGCGAGTGGATGTGTGTGTTTGTGGTTTTCTGATCGGCACCAGAGATGGACAGTTAGATAAGCCGCTGGTGTTGACACAAGGGTGAACATGTCAAACACATATTTAGTGCAGATAAGACCCTCGTGTTAGCAGGAACTGCAGTGAGAACACACTGATCACACTGTGACATAATGACAGTTTGGGGGGTTGCAGTGTCTCACTCCTAAACCCAGATAATCTAACTGAAAACAGACGCACGGGGTCACGGCCAAGAATATTGACCATATACCTACTTGTGTTATATGCAACCCAGCTCTGTCTAGAAAACACAGATCTAGAAGATATTATTTTGTTTGCTTTAATAAATTGTGACAGAAAAGTGTGGAACATCCTGAAAAACAAAAAATATATATATTTTTTTGTCTACAAAAAAAGAAAGAAAAACACATCACCAATGAAGTAGTATAGGGTTGTAAAGGTGTCACAGGTTTTCTAGCTTTTCTTGTGCAACATGAAACTGCTGTCAGAGAATTTGTGAAGGGTGCAGATTATTTTTTACCTTCTCTTTATTCTCTGTAACCTCTGTTACTTTACTGTCTCACATCTAGAAGCTGTCCACATCTGGAGAACATTTCACTCCCTCACCATGGGCCTGTTAAACACAATCTGTCATCCACTTTAACTCTCTCTCTCTCTCTCTCTCTCTCTCTCTCTCTCTCTCTCTCTCTCTCTCTCTCTCTCTCTCTCTCTCTCTCTCTCTCTCTCTCTCTCTCTCTCTCTCTCTCTCTCACCCTCTCTCTTGCTCTGTTTGACATGCAGATTTTAGGGTGGAGCATCCCCGTGAGCTTCACAGACGTGCCGGGCGCTTTTCAAGGCATAAAATGCCACCCTCACAAATGAGTCAGGAAACTCTGTTTCTTCTTTCTGAAAGGCCTTTGGTCTGGTTGTTAGTCAGGATTTTTGCAAGCCTGTTCAAAGTCAGCTGTTGTTTAAGAAAACTTGAACCAAATTGTGCATCTGGAAATCTTTTAAATTGTGGTTATGTACACACTCGGAGCTGCAGCCTGTCGTGACTGACCCCTTAAAGCGACAGTACTCCGAAAAGGAACATTTTGTCAACATTTATTCTTCTTTAAAGTACATCTGGTGAAGGGTTGTTAAAACCAAAAAGAAATGAATAACACCATAAAAAGTTGCATTGATATGTGAGACTCGCATAAGACTGCAATAACAGACTTTGTCGTTCCAAATCTGTATTGATTTCTTAGTTCTGATAAACACAGAGAAAGATATTTGGAAGAACACTTGTAACCAAACAGTGCCACCATTAACTACAATAGTAGGAATAATGTTTTTGTAAATGTCTTTGTTCTGAAAAAAAGAAGATATGTTAAAGAATATAGGAAAGCAAACAGTTCTGTAGCACTTTTGACTACCATTGTCATTTTTCGTACTACTTTTACTGTGAGGAAAAAATCTGAAAAATCTGATAATCCACATCAAAAATAAAATAAATCATACAGGTTTGGAAGATATGGTGACAGCATTGTAATTTTTTTATCAGCAATTTCTTTAAATTGTCATTTAATAAAATAAATTGCACAAAAGTAAATTTCACAACATTCAGTTATTACAGATGTTTAAAATGCTTAACATTTCAAATGCTGAATAAAGGCACAAATGTGTTTTCTGTACATGTTTGGCAGGTTTGGCATCTGCCTTCGTCTGTGACCTGGCAAGTTTTGCAGTTTTCCTCCGGAGCTGTTTTACATTACTGTAATACATTAGGGCTAAATGGTACAGCTGTTAGGACTATCATGACTTTAATCAGGTTTTCTTAAGCTTTCAACGTGAAGCTTGCGTGACTCCACTTGTTATTTAACAGCAGCAACGCTGACATGCAAACACACAAACACGGGGTGCATGTCAGTTAATAGTTTCCCAACACGTCACAATTTGAAGATTATGTTTGCTAACAGAACATTTCGCAGCTGCACTTGCAGTGCTGTACATAAGTCACCATACCACATTTACTGTACTCTGCTCTGAGATGTCAGTACTCAGAGGCCTGAGGATTTAGGCAAAACTCTACTTTCTACAAAGTGGGACAGCTAAAACTATATAAGCCCTGTGATATACAGGAGAGAAGCGAGTGTGTATTTGCTTTTAAATCTACTACACTGTTGCAGAAAAACTATTTATGTGGTACACTAGTAAAAATATTTTATCATACAATGATTATTTATTTAGTCAGAAACCATGTGTTGGGAAATGTGAAATAGAGTCGTCCTCACTATTCAGATGTAAGTGTATACATGCAGTATCATTATACTGTACAGCATACAGTAAGTATAAAAACCATTATAAGAGGTCTTTTAAGGTGTGTGTGTTTTTGCAATAACGTCTGCAGTGAACTATGAAGGCTGAACTGTACATTACACACAGCGTTCATAACATTGGATGTGTGTGTGTACTATAGTGAGTACTGTATTGTGCTTTATACACAGGGTGGAGTGTGATTGAGTTCAGCTTAAGAGAAACATATGCAGCCTGACAGCACAGCTAAAGCATTCAAGCGCTCTGCATACAGTACTGAGCTCATAGTGGCCCTTCTCACTGTCACACTATACCCTTATATCTTATTCAACCATCATGCCAATCAGATGCTGTGTGTGCGTGTGTGTAGGTGTGTGTGTGACTCCATCAGATATGCAGAGTTGATATCTGTTCTCAGTCTGGTTAGTTTTTTACAATAGACTCCGGTCAGGTCAATCGTTCATTATGAGTTGGTAAGGATGCCACATATCAAAACAAAACACACGCTGTAGGGCAGACTGGGGCTGTTTGACACAATTTTTATTCCAGTGAATACTTCTCAAGGAAGGTTTATTATTTAAAGTCAGTGTCTGCGCAGGCACATACCTTGGCTACAAACATTCCTTCACATTCATTCAAACACAAACCTTCATTGTTATTGCCAAGGATAAAAGACAGAAAATTGAACACATGTTGGCTTATAACAATAGGAATCTGCCATCAAAACGCCCATATTGACAGTAAAACAATGTGAAGCACAATATGATTTATAAAGCAAATTTATACAATTTAGCATAGAGAATTCATTTTGCCCATTTCTGTTTAATGAGTTGTGTTTATAAATGTGACAGCCTTCCCAATATACTGTAAATGAAAACAACTTGCATCACTTAGACCCCCATTGACTTCTCTTTTGCTAAAGTTAGGGGGTTTTGAGGTGATTTAAAAAAAAAGATTTGGAAATTCCACAGACTTCGGTTGTTTTTTACTAACGTTATATTTATACAGCTTTCCTGTAGCCAATGTCATGGGTTCCATCCCAGGGATTGCACATACTCAGGAACAAATGTGTAGTGTAATGCAATGTAAGTCGCTTTGGATAAAAGTGTCTGCCAAATGCCTAAAGGTATACACATTTAACATCAGGTTTTGCTTATGGGTACCCCAAAATATAGTCAAGTGGGCACACACACGTTTGCGCAACTATCTTTGCGAGGACGCGATGTAATCTCTAGCCTGTTACCCTCAGAACTAAGTGCTTGACCCAAAAGGGCCATTCACACTGCCCGCAAATATTCGGTGCGAATGTTCGTCGCGATAATGTTCAAGAACAAAAACAATAGATTCTTGTGAAGCCCTTCACATAGAACGCCAACATTCGTGCGCCGAAAAAGCGAAGGTTTTTTCGTTCTGTACGACAACTTTTTATCACGTTCGCCGGACGAAGACACAAGCCATCCACTAGATTTGACGGCTTGTGTTACACAAACAAGGCCACGCGGTGATGCAAACTCTTCAGCAATAAACACAATAGATTAGGACAGCGGCTCTGAACAGGGAAAGAATTATACTACTAATGTCTATTAATTTACGTTTATTTGTGTTTTTTCTAGATTATTGTTTTAGGTAAGAATTGTCACATTGTTTGGGGTTGGTGTTAATCATAGCTGCATATAACGTTACACCAACATAACGTATTTATTTAATAATATTCATCAGTACGCTTGTTTAAATTATATGAAGCACTGCAATATTAACTACAAATAAGGAAAAGACAGGAAAAAGGAAGACAGTCTCTTCCTGTATGTTTTTCTGACAGCACAAAATAGTCAAAACACAACCCATCCTGCAGTAAGTGAGTAACTGCAGATTCACATCAGAATTATTTTCTCAAATACGAATGAGGCCTGAAAGCGATCTGAAAATATCGGAATCCGTGCGCTTTTTCCCTGTTTTATATGAATGGGCAACACTTTCTCTAGCAGAGGAAGTCCTCCTTCCAGCTGAAAGAGCCAATCATCAGTTGCTAAAGACGATTCTTTAAGGCGGGCTTCACACAGACACTTGTGCTTGCCAACCTATGTGCATGCGCACATCTCGAAAAAGATGTTTTAGTGGAATTTAAAGGGATAGTTCACCCCAAATTAAAATCATTCATCATTTACTTTACTCACCTTTGAGTTGTGCCCAACCTGTATACATGTCTTTGTTCTGATGAACACAGAGAAAGAAATTTAGACGAAGGCTTGTTCGAAATCAAACAGTTCTTGGACCCCATGACTACCATAGTAGAAAAACTACTTTATATTTTCTGTTGGACAGTAAAGAAAGAAATGCTGATTTCATCAGCTTTACCATTTTATAAACAGATTATTATATTATATATATGGTCAATAGTTGTGTATGTTGTATGTCCTCAGTTTATCTTCAAAGATCAAGGAAATGTTTGATTCCTCATGCTGTGACCCATTCAACATGATTATTTACTCTCATCTAACACAATCTCTCTCTCTCTCTCTCTCTC